>SNQJ01S0038733.1:17160-65205 GCA_010110895.2 Picea sitchensis
ATTACAATATATTTTGGCAATAAAATCTAAACTAACTACAAAAAAGGAGGAGTCAAAGTTTACTTCATTAAACACATATAACAACTTGATAAGAGAGACCTTTGAATCCCTATTATGATGATCTTTGACTCTTGAACTCGTTGCAGATGAGGTGGCATGCTCACTGACCTTTCCTGCAGATGAGGTGGCATGATTTGGAGGTGATTTGGCTGCTCTGTCACAGTTGCGCAACAAGTCTGTTGCGCAACAGTAACCTATAGCAAAAAAGCAACAGATTGCACAAAAAACTGGGAAAATAGGGGTTAAATATGACATCATATCTCCTGAATAAAAATATATTTATAAAACCTGAGAGAGGTTTTTGTAGATGAATCCGTGATAGAGAAAAACCTCTCTCATTTTTCTAAAATTACTCTCTATATTCTCGGAATCATCTCCCAAAGATAATGACTAAAATAGGAAATCATTAAATATTGAAATCGAGATAAATAGGTTGTAAATATCCATTCGGATCTCCCAAACAATGACACCTGTGAAGAAATGAAGAGAGGTTTTTGTTATCTGTTCTGTTCTTGACAAAAAACTCTTTCAATTTTGAAAAATTCGTTTCCAGTTGGTCATAAACCAATTTTGAAGTTGACCACTAAAACAGTAAAAAACAAAGCATCCCCTGTAGACTGTGCGCAACAGGTTGCACAATGAGGGTTCTATTTGACCAATGACCAATACTTTTCCTTGATCAAAAAACACAACGTGCAATGGATTTTCAAATTTCAATGGTGACGGCTCCTTGATGACTAGAATTAGGGTTTCAATGTCTTCACTGCCACTTTAAAAGCATGCCATGGTCTTTGTGGGATCAAGGCATGATTTTGAACCTTCTACACACATTGGAATCGAATGAAATTGAATCAACCTATTTATAGGNAATTATGTCTGCAAAATTTCTATCTGCACTCGTGTTGGATGATGTGGAATACGTTAAGGTCCACCTTCCAACGAATCTCACTCCATCGACATCAGCACCTTATCTGGAGCAGAGATTAGAGATTATTTAGCACCCTGGACTCTACATGCCTTAATGGCAGATGTCTTTGCTAATAGCCATGGGAATACACCAATGTCTCTTGGCTGATAGATCCTACAGGTGACTCGACATCAGCACCTCTATTCGTACCTGCTAGGATGTGCTGAAGGTACCTTGAGGCCCATTGACATCACAGGTGGGTCATCTCGCATCGGTTAACAGCATTCATCAATGGCTGGTAATCCGATGATTTCTGTTTGTGTTCGACTCCAGAACATCTATTCACACAAATCAGACTTGTACCATGGGTGAAGATTTGAAGCTGTTGAAGACATGATTTCAGTTGATCTTGTTCAAGCCAAAACAAAAGACAAGTTCAGGGATCATCCTCAGATAATCTGCTGTTATACACAGGAAGTTTTTCTCAGAATGGTATTATTTGTTCAAATTCTTCTGCAGGCTCCTGAATATTCCATTAGTACCAGTCAGTACCAGCGCAGAGTTCATCAGTTACAGGTTCATCAGAAAGACCAGAGCAGCTACAATTTTTGTGCCCTTCAAATCCAGACTTAACTTCAAAAGACAATTCCACAGCAAGACTTGCATACTGATGGATAAAGGTAATGTAACTCAGGTGTGTTTAGTTCGTATTGATTTATTGTATTAATTTGCATACTAATAAGTTTGAACTAAGGGTGCCTTAATTACTCCATAATGTTTCATCATTTCCACGACCTGTACCTAATGAACTAAACCTCCATGACATTTCATATCCTAAAAATGCACCATTACCAGAACTAAGTTCGATTTGACTCGGATATGATAACTCTACACCCTCGTACGACTTCCATCATGTTCCGACACCCTATCAATCTCCATGACAATTCAAATATTTTCATATGATTTTCTTCCCGACTCCATTTTCCATCCCATTCTCTCCCTTCATCGCCCTCATCCAACCTTCGTTGCCACCGATAGACTTCCCCTGTGATACCAAGTAGAGCCATGGTAGAGAATCGCCATGAACCAGAAACATACGTCGACTTGGAAGCCCTCCCGGAGTATGGGGCAACCAGAGATATTCTTAAGCAAGCGGGGTGGGAGCCGTTTCTGAAGAAGTTTGACGGATATAACGATACAATCACGCTCCAGTTTGCTCTGAATTTTGAGGGTGGGTCCACCAAGGTGGGTGAGCTCGAATTTGAGGTCATGGAGAAGTTCATTTCGGAGGCAATTCAATTGCCCACCACAGGCCAAAGATGGACGAAGGGGCAGCCGGTTGATAAAACGCTCTGTACACAGTTGTTGAAACCTCAGTACTGGGGAACACCATGGTCCGAGGGAACATCGTGGTCTTGGCTGGAACCACAGTGGGCTCAATTGTTGGTCATCCTCCAACGTTACCTTACGTGTGAGGTTCGATATACCATTATATTCCCCTGCCATGCTTGACTTATGTTACACTTCACAGGTACTCTGTTAAACATACCTTTCTTTTTGTTAAAAAGTTTAAAAAGGATGGCCAAACAGGCCCAAAAGGCTAATGAGTTTCGAGGGAGTTTATTTCACTTTGGTTTAGTTAAAATATTGATTACATCTGCCCTGTCGAAGAAGCAAGAATCCTGGGATCTATTCACTGTAAAAACCCTCGCCTGTACCCAGTCTAAAGATAAGGGTGTGAAGCCCGTTCCCCCACACAAAAAGTTGAACTCTCGGGAACAGAAGGTCAAAACCCTGACTAAAGACTATGTTGGAGACCCTGACCCAGAACCTCCAATTGATGACGAAGTAGAAACCAATACTGAAACTGGGAGGAACGCCACACCTACAGGGGCAAACATTGAAATCCCAAGTTCTCCCCTAGCTTCTGAGAACATAATTGATGTGGAGAAACTAGCAGAATCGACTGACAGGCCTCGGAGGAATCCGAAAAGATAATGTAAAAGTGTATTATCAGGAATGGACAACTCGGTGCCCAGTTACCCTCCACAAGAGAGATTGGAAAGTATGGATGGTCACGAGGAGGCTCCAGAGCCCTCCGAGATGACCTGGACTCTATCCCAACTCATCCGAAAAAACCGTAAAACAAATCGGCAGGCTACCACACCCAAGGGAATTGTGCAGAATGAGGCAATACAAGTACCAACCGGTACCCCTGTTCAGATTCAAAGAGAATCCACTCCTGGACCTAGTCCAGTTGACACTTATGAACGAAGCCCACATGAGTTCACTCCTGAACTCAATCCAGATCATCATTTTGATCCAGTTGACACTTATGAACGTAGCCCAGATGAGTTCACTCCTGAACTCAGTCCAAATCATGATTCCGATAGAGTTCACACCCCTGCTCAAAGCCCAGATGATTTTACCCATGCGTCTAGCCCTCAAGCACAGCCAGAACAAGAGCAAACATTTGAAACTCACTGCGAGATTTCCTCCAGTCGATCCTTAAAACCCATGGTGGCAAAACTAGAATGCAAGAATAACAGATTGAAGGAGAAGTTGCACGAGTACATTGTATTGGATAGACATATTAAAACTGAGAATGAGCTCATGAAACTCAGGGTAACTCACCTTTTGTCCAAAATTGAAAGGTTAAAGCAGAGGAATAAGGGTATTTTCAAAAAGAACAGGCAACTTCAGAGGACTGCCAGAAAGCATGTTATAATCAACAGGGTACTCAAGAAAGAAATCCAGAATCTGAAGAAACAGGAGAGGCTACAAATGTTGGTTGCAGCCGCTGCAACCCTCTGATTGCTACCATTCTTTGACTTTTGTTGCCTGAGGACAGGCAAGGACTTCAGTATGGGGGCATGTTGGTCTCCGGTTTTGATCATGTTTTTGCCTATATTATATTCCAAAGACCTCCATTTATATACCCAGTACCACCCTTTTGGCCTTGTTTTGACATAATTGACATCTCCCTACCATTCAATCGGGCTACTTAAGGTATCTTTATGTTTCAAGCTATTCTTATGCATTTTGATGCTTTAAATTGATATTGAAACTAATGTCGCTTGGGTTAGGTACCACTTCTATTTTTGGAACTGGATTGCCGGTACCAGGTACCAACTCGTACCCGTGGAGATACCGATGGAGCCGCTCAAGATCTGTGTGTTATGGTCCGAATGGGAGAAAGAGAGATTCGCATGACAGCTGGAGTTAGCGCTCATAGGATGATTGAAGGCGTAATGATAAAACTGGGACGTTAACTCTTCATCGTTCACACTTCGTGACACTACGTGTCACGAAGATGTGAAGTCCGTTTTAAAACTTGATTCCAAGATATTTTCGGATCGGGGATCCGTTTGTTTTATGTATTTTGTGTTAGACTGTTATAAACAGGAGATCACTCCTGAGAACGGTTGGGTTATGTCATGTTATATCGTGAACACATACTTCTGAATACAAACGACTGTTGCGTTATGTTACTTGACCGATATATGATTTGAGTATTTCCTTTCTGAGTTAATGAAGCGTGAAGTTTACACAGTGATTGCATATAATGTTGTAGTTAGTTTTGGTTATTACTTACAGCGTTTGTGCCGTTTGGTTGGGCCCGCCAAATAGGTGCAAGGCGCTGCTTTATCCTGTCATAGATTTAGTCATTTCAGTGTGTTAGTATTTGCTTACATGAATGGTATATCTGCAGCTCATAGTGTGTCATATATTTAGTTGTTTCAAGATTGTGTTTATTTATTCTTCAACCGAATCATTCCAGCATACTGATATCCCTTACGTTGATGAGTATTAAAATGCATGACTGATTCCTGTAGGGTTTAGAGTATGAATGTGGTTTGTTGGCTTCTCATTTTCAATTCGAATATCATCTAGGGATTGAATGAGCTTTGCTTTGTTAGATAATTAGTTACCCTGCTTAATTAGAATAGTTAGATTGCAGTTAAATCAAAGGAAGCTTCCGGTACCAGTAGGTAGGTTATTACTTTGTTTTCCTGTAGACAGACTTAGGTTCATTTGTAATGTTCAGATTAAATGCATTTTAGGAAAGACTCTTTTTGTCATGGCTTGAATCGAAATGGTGATGATAGATGATTAAAAGTAGTGGTGGAATAATCTTGTGAAATCATACTTCTGCATGGAAATAGCAGTACCAGCATTTAAACATAGGACTGTTTTCTGTTAATGACTTAAATAGGAAATGCTAAGCTTCAGGATAATCATTAGGATTCAAGTTCTCATAATAAGTTTGTGTTTTCTGCTAAGGATAGCATTCAGATAGCGATTAGAGCCTTACCCGCACATACAGTGTAGCAGCTCAAAGTTTACCAACCCTGGTTTGACAATTTAGTGTTTCAGGTCATTTAAATCTTCAATTTAGCAGCCTGACACAGACCTGACTCTGCCCAGGGTAATTCAGTGACTTTAGGAGGACCCCAATCCTCCCCTCGGCTACAATTGGCAAAACAATATTCAACATTCTTAGGTATAAGAATCTCCTAATGTTGTCGCCATATTCAACACTCAAACCAAGGCTCTTAAATGAGTTTCACTCATCTTCTATTACGGGTCACAAAGACCTATGCTAATACCCATTGTTATTTTTTATGGGAAGGAATGAAGAAGGACATCCTTCATTTTGTTTCAGAATGCAAGGTGTGCCAACGTAATAAAGGTGAAACTATCAAGTCTCTCGGAGCTCTATAACCCCTACCCATTCTAGCTTCTATGTGGACCAACATCTCAATGGACTTTACAGCAGGCCTCCCAAAAGCTGGAAACAAGTCGTTCATCATGGTGGTGGTGGATTTCCTCTCCAAGTATACTCATTTTTGTGCATTTATCCAATGCCCTTTCACACCGACACTAGTAGCGCAAGTTTTTCTTAATCATATTTTCAAGTTTCATGGCATGCCCACCTCTATTGTGTTTGGTTGTGACCCGACCTTCACCAACACATTTTGGCGCGAGTTGTTTAAATTGTAGGGCGCCCAATTGAACATGAGCACCGCCTATCGCCCACAATCCGACGTCCAAATAGAAGTGGTCAACAAATGTTTATAAACCTACTTGAGATGTTTCTTTTGACAAACAACACCAATGGGTACAATGGCTTCCCTTGGCCGAATGGTGGTACAATAATTCATATCATACAACAACTAAAATGACCCCATATGAAGCAGTGTATGTCCAACGACCACCTACAATCACTACCTATCTTCCAGGCACATCAAAGGTCCAATATCTTGATAAAATGTTCCAAGGTTGAAAAACCACCCTCGTGGATCTGAAGGATGACCTCCACATGGCTCAAAATCGCATGAAGAAACAAGTGGACTAGCATCATTTAGAAATGGTTTTTCAGGAAGGTGATTAGGTGTTTCTCAGACTCCAACCTTACAAACAAACATCTCTCAAATACTAGGGACATCACAAGTTGGCACCCAAATTTTATGGCCCCTATCAGATCATCAAGCATATTGGTTCAGTGGCCTACAAATTGACCCTTCCAACTACTTCCAAATTGACCCTTTGGCCTACAATTTTGATTAGTTTATCCACTATTCTTTGAAAAATCAAGGAAAAATGGGTTTGTATCTTAAATTAATGACAATTTTATAATATGCTCAACTCCAAAAAATAATTGTTTCATGCACATTCCTTGCAGACATAGAGGTACAGGCCATATATCTAGTCACTATATGAGGACTAGATATATGGATGTGTTGGCAGGTCTGATTGGCCTATCAAGTAGGTAAGGAAGAGTGCTCGATGGTAAGCCCCAATTAGGCTTACTCTTGTTTGCGATAGCGCTTCTGACCATTATGTGGGCCTGGTTTCCACTCTAAATATTTTCAATTATGAATATGAGAACAAAATTTTCCCAAATGAATTTTAATCTAAACTCAAAGAAACTATCTATGATTAATCTAAATTATTCTACCCTAACGCTATTCTATCATATCCTGATCAGGAGAAAAACTAACAATATGAGCACATTAAAATATGGTGTTATTAACGACATAAATAGTTCATACATTTCACTAAAATATTAAGATAATAATGTTACAGGTAACATCACAATTAGTTGCAGATTTAACTGATACATTATTGTTGCACTCACATGGAAATTATGAAATCATAAGAATCTCAAATATTTATGCAAAAGTAATTCATACAACAACATTCAAGAGCACTTAAATCACAAATATATGCTCACAATAGTCTTTTACACATTCATTAACATCCACAATCCTAAAAATGGCTCTTTCTCTTTATTCAATTAGAGGTAATAGTACTGTATCTTGTGTACAAAGGGAAAAAGTCATTTCCTTTGTATCTTAAGCTTTCTTTTATTAAAATAAGAGAGTCTTTTCATTTCTAGTGACCTCTCGCTTCCCATTCTTGACTGTTCAAATTACAAATTATCTATGTAAAACTATTGAACTAATCTCTTGGATGTCTTTTCTTCCATATAGGTGGTCAACAATTCATAGCTCCTATGGACTTCTTCCAATCTATTTAATTACATATTTTCCAATTTCAACTCCCCATCACACAACTTCATGACTACATCTCTTTTAATTTTTTGTTCAATCTTCTTCACATAGTATTTCACTGAAGTATTTAGTTTAATGGGATTATCTAAATACTTATGCCAAAGATCTATGTTCACCTTCTTGAGCTCACTTATTTCTTCTCTACTTGCATCTCTGTTTTTTGTCACATATTTGAGTTTTAGCTCACTAGGGCCAACCTCTTCCAAACGTGCCATGGTCTCTATTCCAAAATATTATAATATCTCGTCAGAAGAGTTCCAAATATTGATCCAAGATTTAGTATCCATTTCTCGGGCTTCTTTAACTTCATCAAATATTTCTTTGTAAGAATCAGATAGAATTTGACTTTTATTTTATGTTTATAACTATATCTAGGCAGAGTCTCAGGTATTGAAGTATTCATCTCCTGCCAGTCTGCTACTTTATCAAATGCATGTTGAGCCTCTTTATATTTACTCATTTTTTCATCTACATGTTCTTGTAGCATAACCAAGTCAACATAATGTCTCTGTACATCCCCCAATGTATGAAATATTTGTGATTGTACTTTCCTTAAGTCTTTGTTTACCTCCATTGCTTCTTCTTGTATAACCTTCATAGCATTTGTTTCCTGGTTTTTATCTTCATATGTTGCAATTTTTCCTCCATATCCAAGATATTATGTTCCTAAGTTTCTAACAGACTAACTTGTTCATGGTACTATGTTTTCAACTTTGTTATTTCTTGTGAATTCTTGTCCTTGAGAACATCAATTTCTATACTGTGAGAGTACTCTTTTTATTGTATTCCTCATGTAAAATCCATTTCCATCTAATCCTTTTGTTGTTCCAACTTCTCTTCTAATAAGGATATTTTAAATTCACAACGATCTAGTGCAACACACAATGCACCAATCGTATTAAAATTTGCCTCTGCAAAAGAATGTAGGGCTAAAGTTGTTTCTATGGTATTCTCCTTAGGGTAACTTCCTAAAGGACATGAAATAAACCTTTCTTTTGGATCTAAATCTATGATTTCTTCTTGTAGCCATTGTCATTTGTTCGACTTGATAGTTATTCTCCTTTTCATTTTTCTATAGAAGTATGTTCCTACATCTAGCACAATGTCTTCGAACACTACAACATCTGTAGTGGAACTATTTAAACCAACTGGTATAACATTCAATGGAATTCCAGGGTCTATAGGAGTATCTGGAACATGAACTCTTTGAAATGAGTTTTGGGGGTACCTTTTCCTTGTTCTTCCTTCAGTCTCTTTGCAGCAACCATTTCTTTCTCTTTGTTCTTGGTTTCCTTCCTCTCTTCTTCTTCTCTCTCTAATTTCTCTGTTTCCTTTTCCCTCTCTGCCTCCTCTCTCTCTCTACATCCTCTACTACATGTTTCCTTTGTTTCTCTTCTTCTTCCTTCTTGGCCATTTCCTTCTCTATTGTCTTCTTTACTAGTTCTTCCCACTTTGCTTTCTTCTTTGCTAATTTTGCCTGCTCTGCTTGCTTCTTTTTATATTTTTTATTGGCCCCTAAGGACTTATTGTATTGTTCTTGTTATCTCTTCTCATGGTATTTCCTTCTTTCCTCTTCTTGAATTAAATCTTGAGTTATTAATTTTTCCCATGATTATTTCTTTTCTTTCCCCTTTTCCTCCTCCAACAATCTTATTGTTTCCTTGTCTGTTCATCTCTGATCTTTAGTAGGGCTTCTTCAAATGACAGTTTCTCTGAAAACATCTTCTTGAGGTTCTTCTTGATGTTGAATTGGATTTACTAACCCCGCACATTTTAGGTGACTCAACATTGTTTCTTTAAGATCATATTGTCTAGCTTTCCCTATGTAAAAAATCAATTCTTTTAGGGCGTCTACCTTTTTCTTGGCATGGGGGACATTTAATAAGGTATGTGCTCCTATAGTTATAGAGAATCTCAAAATCTCGACCAATATTCCTTTGCATTAAGGACTAATACAACAGTGATCCCAACATTCCCAACATCCACTCGTTGGTATGCAATTTCCTTGATCAACAATTTCTCATATGTATTTAGGGAGCAAATGTAAATGAGACTTATCAATATAAGTATTTCAAAATCCCTCAAATTTTAGTGGACATGGGTATGTATTGGATCAAATTTAAAATTGATTATACTCATTTCATAGTCGAACGGTACTAAATTTCTTCGTTATGAACAAAATTCTAAATAACTTGTTCAAATCATTAACTTATAAAGTCTAAAAGACTTATTCAATTAGAGACTTTTAAATTGATAATAACCCATCAATATGAACTTAAAAAATCTTTAAATTTTATGGGACATGCATATGTATTGGATCAAATTTAAATTAATTATGATACAATAGTTTTCTTTTTCATAAATGTGAAAGAAGCTAGCTTACTCTTTCGGTGAAATCCATTGAGAAATAATCACCATTATTTCCATGTCGAGAGGGAAAACCAACTTCGGCAACGATGCGTTCTGGGATCCATTTGGCTGTAGCACGTCGTAGAATTTCACTGACTTTGTCTACCCACATTTTACATGAATCCGCTATTCCCTACAAATACCATGCATTCTCGCTGTGAGAATAAGGACGATCAATCCTTTTGGCAATTATATTAAAATATGGAGAATGCCATTGCATGTTATTCTCTCATTGTCGTGGTCATTTCTTTAGATTTATCTGTGTCGGCTATGTCTCATGATAATCAGAGGATCGGAGCTGTTATGCATAATTCAAGACGGTCCTACATTATTTACACCGATAAGTCCATCAATCCTAACCATTTTGGCCTCCACAAACACTGGTACGCTTCAGTGATAGACAAGGTTTCTAGATCCAAATTCTTGGATCCAAAGACTACATCGTTGTTATATGCGTATGACACAGTAATACATGGATTTGCTTCCAAGAAATAAATTAAATTAAAACCGATTTGTAGGGAAAGTCAAGAAGGAAAAGGTTACCTAGCACATAACTAAATAAGAGAGCTATGCACAGAAGTTGTCCGTCCGTTATCCTACCAAATATCTTCCTCAATCGTGTCCTGGTCCTCTTCGTGTTACTATCCAACGCAGTAGGTGCCCGATATCTCTTAGCAGTAGAATCCTGAGAACCAATCGCAACAACCGTAGATATGGGTGGAGATAAATAACAATTTATGCATGCAAAAACTGATGGAAACCCTAGAATATTTGAAACAGTCGGGGAGTGGGTGAGAGCAAGTGGGACATCGCCATAATCCATAGGAATTTTAAAGGATGCGTCCATGGAAATGTCGCGAGAGGAATGGTGAAACGCCATCGATGCGTAGCCGCCCGATGAAATCCCCTAAACAAATGGCATTTGAAGGATGTGCGAAGGTGTAAATTCCCATAATCACATGAAACTTGCTAATCACCAGTGATCCTTAAATGCAAGGGTGTTACCTAATTCAATATGATCCTTCGATTTAGTGGACGCTAAGAATATCCGGGTATCAATGAATCCTACCCTCACAATCATAATTTGTGATTAAAAACACGCTTTATCCTTATACCAAACCAGAATGATTCATTGTGGTTGTGGCAAGATCTTTCCTACCTTGAAAGATTTATCATGGGACGTCGTTATTGATAGATTCCTTTAAAATTTCACTGCTACCAAATTTCATCGATTGTTTCCCACATCCAACCTGCGAGTCTTACAAATTTTATGCTATTAATTATTACACCAAACGAGAATAATTCTGGGCGGTTGTGGTAGGATCTTTCATACCTTGTAAGGTTTATCATGCGACATGGTGGCTAAAGCCCCTTGAAAATTTCACTTCCATTTAATTTCATCGAATTTTTCTCACATCCAACATCTTATAAAGGGAGACGAGGTGAAGGACAAGGTAAGTTCTATTTCATTTCCTTAGCTACACCTGAAGAGAAAATCAACAAAAGAAAGTTACTAGAGCCATTTTGAAATTGCCAACTTCTCATTAGTGTATATGATCTAGGTGGATATAGGTGGCCACTCACCTTTTCCAACTGGCTCAAAACAATTTTCTGGCAATTTTGGCAATTTATTATTTTTAGTAGTTTTTAACTTCCGGGGCCATTTTGAAGGCCTAAATGAAGGTTTTTTGGGATAGAGCTTCTCATTGATAGAAAAACTCTTTAATTGAGCCCCCTAAATGAATATCCTCGATGATACCTTTCCAATGAGCTAGTGTGCGCCCCAAACGGAGATCTTATGCCAAAATTACGCCCCAGGAAGTTGATACACCAAACTACCCAAAACGAGGTCCACAAAATTGTTGGCTTTTCATCTTTCGGAGTTAAGGTTTTGGATTTTCTTTATGATAAAAAGACCTTTGGAGCCTCATTGTAAAATCATCTTCTTGCGAATGCGAGTAGTAGACACATCTCTTATGATAGATAAGCTGTCACTATTCTAGCGAGTCTTTCACTCTGTGTTTTTACAGTGTTTGTACATTTTCGCTCATTAATAAAAAATTGTGTATTATTGTATCTTTGTGTTCATGGTTACATCTTTGATACATTTATGTTATATTATTGGATATCCGAAATATCTATGTACATTTCTTTATTATATCTCCACTCTCATTGTGTACCAAAGATAATCCAGATCAATACAAAAGTTTAGTTTACAAGGTAATGTATGCATTTTTTAGACTTCCTAACCTGGCGAGATGATTATTTCTATATTATTTATCCTTGTCACTCAACCTGTCTTGTATACTAAACCAGGGTTGAAGCTTCTCTATTTTAATCGATTATTCATGCTCCCTTTAATTTTAAACTTATTGAAGACTCCAAGAAATTAGTTTCTAAGAAATATTTTTCTTATAAAAATAGCAAAATACCATATACTATATATAGTAAAATACCATATACTATATGACTTTTTGTGTGCTTCTTCCTATTTTTTAGTTGTATAGGAATGGTCGGGAATAAAAGGAAGTGTTGGGGATCTTCGCTAATCTGTGTGGAACCATTCTTGTCTCTATGTATTTTTTTTTGTGTGAATGATCAGAGTGAAAATAGTTGTATTCTTCAATTTAAATAATAGATAGTGTGTTTTTTTAAGGTTTTACAATTTTCTTAAGATATACTAATTGCTTAAGATATATTAACTGAAAATCAATTTGAAGTTTCTATTTTGGGTGGTTGAAAGGAATTATTGTTATCGTTTCTATCCAAGTTCAATACTTGAATAGATAAAGAAGCATGTTTAAAATTATGAACACATGTTTAAATTAGAATAGAAGCATAGGGCCCAAGATTACACTAATGTTCTAATGACAATCAAACATATATATTTTTTCCTTATTGATAATAAAACAATGCTATGAAAATTTTGCAAGTAGTCACAAGACATGCTTGAAATTTGAAAGGAAATAAAAATGTGAGAGAGATAAAAATAACTAACTACATAGCGAACATGATTTTATCCTGGAAAACCCTTGAGGGATAAACCAACCAACAATAGATTTAGTATTGTCATTGGCCAAATGCAGCGAAGCCAACCTCCTGACTTGGACAAGGGAGCCTTCACTAGGAGTATCACTAACCTTTTAAATGCTTATATTACATGTAATCCATGGGCTACCAAAACTATGTGCCCGAAACCACCAATGTTTACCTAACAACTTTGACTTTTTGAGTCAATTTTATCCTAATATTCCCACTTTAAACTTACTTGGAATTTCACTTGACCAAATATAGCCAAGTGACCAAGTCTGCCTCCGCCCCTTACCTCCAAGCACAAACTCCCTCAAAGTCTAGACTTTGCCATTAATTTACTAGGGGTACACATGCCTAACAAGGTATTATAGTAGTATTCCAATTCACATTAAATTTTCAACTCCATTATAATAAAAAAAAAATCGTTTTGTTATCCCGACACTTATGCCACCATCCTCTCGCCATCGTACATCTAATGCTTTCTTCGTGCCGCCAAAATCCTTGGTCGTAGACAACTCTAGCTCCCGCAACTGCTCTCACCCGTGTTCATTTCACATGGTAAATATTAGTGAAGGCCCCCCTTGAAATCCCCAAACTTGATTGTAATGTACATGGTTGAAAAACCAATGAATTATCATTGAACACTTGGCTCCAAGGGACTTCACCAATCTTGCATTGAAATTCTTGTTTCCTTTCCGAATCTACCCTTTATCATTGTGATATGTTGGTTAATACCTTATAGTGATCCTCCGTTCCTCTAGCCGCCCACACATCAATGAAAATAAAACCCAAACCCAAACCATGCACTAGGTCATTCTAGATCATCATCCAGACACACTTCCACGTCTCCCAGGAAAAAACTGGTGTTGTCATCTCCAAGGTCGGTGCCATCATGAAAGCTAATGATCCAGGGATTTTCCTTTACCACCACCATAATCATCATTATATCCTATGTTTCCAAACCATCAAAGATATTTGTTGTCCACAAACAAAATGGCCATGCCTGCACCTAGACTTAACTCCCCAAGCATGGATTCGATCCAGGATGCTAAATCCAAGGGATTATATTACACAGACCCCTACAACCTAAAATGTGCATAGGGGAGACCAAAACTCTACACCTCTTCACGTGGCCTTATGCGTCTTCCCACTCTGCCTCCATCTCATCTCCAGGAAAGTATTTTGTGCACTTCTCCTCATGGGATTTCTTTCGTTGCAACCCTAAATTTGTACTCTGACAGTTGTGTCATGGGGAAATCCATCTTTTTTCATCATATTCTACAACGATGACATTAGACCCATCTATGACAAGACAAAAACAAGCCCAACCCTTAGCAACAAAGATGTCCCCCTAAATCCAAAACCTCGCTATAATTCCAAATGAAAGGAAATAAAATTGCGAGAGAGATAAAATAATCAAGAACATAGAAACAACAAGATTTTATCCTAAAAAACCCTTGTGGTAAAAACTAGCTAACAATAGATCTATTATTTCCCTTGGCCAAACATGGCCAAGTGGGTGAACCTTCTAGCCCTATCAAAGCGAGCTTTCACCACTCAACTCTTGACACATTATAATAGAGTATCACTAGTCTTGTAAGGCTTTCATTACATGTAATTCATCAGCTCTAAAACCACAGGTTACCAAAACCATGTGCCCCAAATCACCATTATTGAGCTAACAAATTTGGTCATTCTATCAGGAAGACATCACCATCACACCTTTCATAATCATAGAACTACTCCCTATGAGGATTCATATGAAAAGAGGCACCTGAGTTGATGAACCATACCTCATGTTTTGACTATGAACTTGTAGAAGACAAATACACATATGCTCCTTCTGAAGAGGGATTCCCTTACATAGAGGTAGTATCATCTATCCCTTTACCACTCTCAACACTTCTTCATCTACAATTTTTCTTAAAATGATCTGGTTCACTGCATTTCCAACATATTTTCTATAAAGGTTCCTCAAGAGATTTAGATCTCCCTCTTGTAAAATTATTTCTTCTTTCTTTTGAATGACCCCTTACCATCAAGGCATCCATGCTATGCTCTCCCATTGATTTTCTTCTCATTTCCTCTAATAACAAGGATGCAACTACATCCACAAACTTTAATGCAAACTCTTGATTAGTACTACATCCTCAAACCTTAATGCAGAATTTTGATTAGTATTATTTATGTCGTACTACTTTATGCCTCTCCTAAAACTTCTCTTACTTGATAACAAGATAAGATAATTTAATCTAGTGTTTATTAATGAATCATACAATAGCACAATTTAAATCAGTTTATATATTGGACTTAATATAATGGTTATTGATGGATCCTATAATAACACAATTTAAATGAGTATATATATTGTACTAGCTAACCTTGAACAATTTAATACATACACGAACAAAGGAGTAAAATAAAGTGAAGCTAAATGTTTACCATGATGTGGAAAAAGTGTGCTACTTTATCTGAATGCACAAAGAAAAGTTATAGGAAAAACAAGCACTAAATATATCTTATAACTAGATGTTATAAGTAATATAGTTGAAAAAAGAATAACTAAAATCTAGGAAACAATACCATGCCATTTGTTGTGGCTCCATTGCCATTACCACTTCTAGACCTCTAAGCCATTGTAGCTGCGTGCTCTCTCTTATTATACCCTTCTTAAGAAATGTACACAAAATTTTGTGCCTGAAGAAATCGCTGCCATGGCCTTCTTTGACTTTAACTGCCACACAAATCTAAATCCAAACACTACCACACCAGATCCAACATGATGCTTTTTGGGTTATTCTTAATCTCTTCTGTAAACTATTATTTCCTCCTACAGGTTCAAACCGAGAATAAAATCAAGATAAACTAGTCATAGAAAAAGAACTCCAAACACTTTTACTATGTGGATCTGGATCTTAGTATTTCAGTCCATTAATTGTCAATGCACATTGATATACATTATTGGATATACAATTATTCCTTTAAATGAAAAATAAGTAAATAATCAAATTTTCAACCTTCTCCACAACATGTTGATCAAGACTAGAATTTATTGAAGTGGATTTTCTCCTATGTTCTTTTTATACGTTGTATGTGAGACTAAATAATAAAATAATAAAATAATTGTATTTCTCAAATTCTTAAAACTTCCAGAATGCACTTCTCTAAAGTGTTCAAGGTGTAGAGATGAAGCAGAAGGTGTAGAGATGAATGCACTTCTCTAAAGTGTTCAAGAAGGAGTAAAAGATGTATTTATTTGCTAATAAGAAATTAAAGGTTGATCATTTTTCCATGGTTTTTCCTTGTTGGGTTTTCCACGTAAAATATTTGGTGTTCTATTGTTCTTTCATTGTCATTTTTCTTATTAGTTATCTTAGATCGATCTAGGTGTATTTCATATCTAGATATTTTAGCTTCATATATATTCATGTGGGTTAGATATCTATATAATTATGCTTCAGATCTTTACATGTGAGTTAGAGATCTATATAATCATGCTTCAGATCTATTCATGATAATATCAAATCTGTATACTTGTGCATTGGATCTATAGAATTTTATTTTAGATATATGGTTCACTGTTGTTTTTAACCTATCAATCAGTATCAGAGAAAACTTTTGTTGGAGATATTGTGTGCGTAGGTTCCATTTATAGGTGACTGCAATGGAGAAGATGATAAATATTGAAAATCTTACCAAGGAAAAACATCACCATATGGAGGCCAAAAATGGAAGATACACTGACCTTGAAAGATATGCATCTATTGATTGAGGGAAAATAAAAAAAAACCCTCATCGATGACTGATGAAATCTAGGAGAATTTAGATCGAAATAAAATCACTACTATTCAACGGTATTTGGCAGGCACGGTATACTTCCATGTCTCGCAAGAAAACACAGCCAAGTCCTTATGGAAAAAGCCGCATGATCTATATGAATGAGATACAACGATCAACAATTTTTTTTTGATGATTCAGAGATTATTCAATCTCAAAATGAAGGAAGGGATTTCAATGGTTGAACACTTAAATGAGTTGCACATAGTATCGAACCATCTCACTTCGTTGAAGATTGTATTTGATGATGATATCCAAGCACTTCTACTCTTGAGCTCAATGCCAGACACTTGGTAGAACTTGGCTTTCACCATAAGTAATGCGGCACCAAAAGGTAAATTGTGTTTTGAATATGTTTCTAATAGCTTATTAAATGAAGAGATGCACAGGAAATCTATGGGAGAAGAAATGAAAAATATGGAGACATTAACTCTTGGTGATCGAGGAAGGAAACCAACCAGAAAGAAATCAGGGAAATCAAGATCTAGAGGAAGTTCAAAGTCTAGATGTGGAAGAATAACTTACTATCATTGTGGAAAACTTGGCCATGTCAAAAGAGATTGTTGGAAATTCAAAAGGGAGCAAAATGAGAAAAATACAGCCAACAACAACAACAATACTGAAGGAACAACTGCTATTGCAACAAATGGTGAGGTGTTAATTATTGTTTCTTATGAGGATGCATGTATTTATACTTCTACTCATGATAGTGATTGGATTTTAGATTTTGGAGCCTCCTACCATGCTACCCTAGGCAAAGAAAAATTTATTTCTTATAAATCAGGTGATATGGGTAAGGTTTGTTTGGGTAATAATAGTTTTTGTAATATTGAAGGAGTGGGAGATGTTTTAATAAAGATAGAAGATGGTTGTATTTTATTGCTTAAACAGGTCAGGCATGTACCATAGCTAAGAATGGATTTGGTTTCGACTGGGAAGATAGATAATGAAGGTTTCCATATAGTGCTTTCCAAGGGATGATGGAAAATTGTAAAATGATCGTTGGTTGTTGCAAAGGGGTAGAAAATAGGCACTCTATACACATTAAAATAAAAAATTGCAAAAATCAAACATTGTTTCTATTGCATAGGAGCCTGTTATCCCCTACCCTATGGATAAATAAGGAGATCATGTCTTGAGGCCCACAGGTCCTAGACATGGAGTGTTGAGAGCTGGATGACTTAAGCATGGCCCCGGAGGGCCCCTCTTTTCTTCAGTGGTGCCCATTTATCAACAACAACAGTATCCATCCCACTAGCTTGGTGATGAAGTAGTATTAAGTCTTTCTCCATAAGGTAATGATTCCAGGTATCATGGTATGTGTCACTCCAATTATTGAAGCACTTGAATATGTTTCATTTAATTCTCCTTCATTTCATAATGTTTACTTGGAATTTATGCTCTTTAACTTGTTCATACCTGGAAGGGTGACATGGTTCCCTAGTAAGTTGATCTCCATTTAGGATGGGTGGGTCTGTGACAAGCCATCATTTGTTCCCTCCATACTTACCACTTTCCATGTTTATTATTCTCATCTACCCCTACCTTTGTTCGGGCGTTGGGATTTTCCACACTAGGAAGGGTTGTACCTTTCCTTGTGGGAAGAACGATCTGAAGGTCCAAAGGGTAAGATAAGTTGGCAAGAGTTAAAATCCAAAGATGAAACCTTTGAGATGCTTTGCCCAGGGATTCTCGAGAAAGTAGTAAAAATATTCTCAGTAATAAAAGGGAACCGATAATATAAATAAACACTCAAGGTATTAGTTGGTGGACAAGAGGTCTCATCATGAGCCGACCTAGTATGACTATGGGCATGTAGTGGTATGACCCACTACCATCTACCTGGTCACCAAACCAGGGTAGTGGCTCTTGGTGGCATAGCCAAGAGAAAGGGGCTCTCATCATGAGCCAGCCTTCTCATCTATGTGAAATTTTTGTGGATAACGTTGTCACCTCTAGTCACCAAGCCAGGACAGTGTTCCTCGACTCTTCCCCTGAAGCATAAAAGTAAAATCTCAACAAAGAAATGAAGCTAAGAATAAAAGTAAATAAATAGGCTAGGAAACAATAGAATCCATGATAAGGTGTAACTCGTCCTCTACAAAGGCACCTGTTATCGCACAGTTTGTAGGAAGGGTTTAAGTAGCTTGAGTCAAGGCTTAAAACCAGCATAACAGGAGCTTCCCCACCCACTGTCACCTCGATGGGGGGCTCTTTCTATTTAGGATGGCTAGTCCAAGGGAGACGTCCCTATGTAATCTGGGTTTCTAAAGGGCTATAAGGGGTAATGGACCAAGTCAAAGAATCCCTTTCATAGATTACTGCCAATAGAGATAGTAAAAGAAGATATTGTTCCACTGGATGGCACCTGCTTGCGAGACAAGACAGATAAAACTAGAATATGTGTTGCAGTGGGTTAGTACTTCAAAAGCATTAATGACTATCTTCAAATATACATATGAGCAATGACGATGATCAAATGCTGTGTGAGATCAATGATTTCTAAACAAGACCAATGACTAATATCACTCCCTCAATACTAAAGCACTTAAGAGATAAAGGCATTCAATGTGCACAATTAAAACCTTGTATTATATCACAATGCGATAAATATCTCAAATAGAGCTCATATAAACAATGTTGTTACGTCACATCTATATTGTGCTGCTATGGATGTGAGCGTCAAGCACTAATCTAATCAGGTCAAAATAGAGACAAAGAGTAAGACGTTTCCTTCAATAAGCTTATAGAAATGCAATGTACACCAATGTCTATCAAAATGAAGGGTGATAAAAGTCACAACGTTGCAAGATAAGCAAAAGATCAAAGTAATGTGACGTCCTAGCCTATTTTAACTATTGCTTACACTAAAAGTTGCGTCTAGGTCTCCTCTAGGTAGCCAAAGAGTCAACGTTTGCAAATTTAACAAAGGAAAAAGTTGAATGCCTCTATGGCTACCTAGAGGAGAACTTGGCACATAGCACAGAGAAAACAAGAGTTCAATAGGCTAAGGTGTCACCTCTAGGGTTAGGGTTGGTAGCAACTAGGGTTAGCTAGGTTAGTTAGGGTTTCAGGTAAAGGTGTTTGAAAGAGATTTGAAGGACAACAAGCTCAAAAGTATCTTCTAGACTAGTGCCTTGGGTTGTGGAGTGAGTTGAAGTGAGACTAATGGTTTGGGAGGAACTCAAACTTAAGGACAAAGAAGAGTTAGGGTTTGATGGTGTTGCTATGGCAAGAGGCCACCAACCCAAAACCCCTAAGAGGGAAGAAACTTACCTAGGTGTGTAGCTAAGGCTAGGCCTAGAGCTTTATCTTCTTTCCTTTAGACTTCTTTGGCAAAACGGCTGGCTTACAAACACAAACCTATGGCTGAAAAGTGTTTTCTTAAATACAAGGCTTTTCAAAATCCTAGAAGTAAAACCCTAGTTGTAAAACTAAATTAAGGCTTGCTTCTTTCTAATTTGTGTTTAAAACTAACTCAAGAAATGGGATGAAGCTGGTGTAGCTATGGCTAGGCCTTTAAACCTTCTCAAATCAAGTGGCTATAAGCACTTCTACCATGGGGACATAAAATACAACCATTGTGTGTTGGCTCCCTAGGGGTTTAAAGATTAAATAAATTATGATACATGCAAGATATTTAATCCACAACCATTCCTTCAAGAAGTTTTGAAGAGAAAACACTTATAATTTCATGAAGAAGCATTAATCATACCTAGGTGTAAAACCTTCCAATGATAAATAGCACCACATGCCAAAAAAATAGTCCTCCAAAAAGTTCAGCCTCACTCCAAAGAGAAGAGAAAAAGCAGACTAGAAAGATATCTCTCAAGAGAGCAAGTTGTGTTATGATAAAATGAAGAATAGCGTCCTCTATTTATATGATCTCATGACCTTTAATTTACAAAGTAGGTCAACAAAATAGCCCGACAAGGTACATTACATTATTCAATTAATTTGTCACTTTGTACTAAAATGCCAAAATGAGCTAATAATGGAGCCGTCGAGGGCCCTATAGAGGAGACGTTGGCCTTTTAGGGGCAAAATCATCATCCTGCCACTTGGGGGCGTTGTTGGCCCCCACAGGAGCTCACACTTGCAGCTTGCTAAGTGTGCCAAACAAGCCCAACCTGTTGCCCTCTGCTCCCAAGAGAGAAAATTCTCCATTATACAGGTGAAGTCAATCCATCTATGTCAACGTCCCATCTACAAGGGACTGATCCCATAGGCTAGGTCTCCGCCAAAACATACTGATGAGGGCATCCTTATTCTTCTATGTGCAAGGGCTCTACGTCCCACAACTCTTGTCCACTGCCTCCTACAATCCCATCAACCACATTGGGCTCTTGACCATGGAGATTAGAGCTAATCATCTCCCCATGTGCACCGATCCTCAAAATTTTGTCCACCGGGCATGGTCACATAGAAACACACCCTTCGCCCCTCAGGGGGGCTTGCTCAGGTCCCAACTTGTCACTTAGCAATGTAAATCATATCTCATCATTATATTTATCAAACATATGCATGAAATCCCTAACAATTCATCTAATAGCTCAAAGAGATTACTGCAGACCCACTTATATATACAAGGGCTAAAGGCAACCAACAAGACCATGTGGGATAATACCCATAAGAAATGGATAGTTTCCTCAAGGGATCATTCAAACCATGTGTAATGTGTGATATGGTTTTACCCAGGGATGTCCAGTCATATTTAGACCAAAGGTTGGTGTTGTCTGTGGGTGCCTGGGAAGTAATTGTACCTGCAGATCATGGATCACATTTTCAAGCCCTTATTGTGCCTTATCTTTCTTTTATTTGCATTTTACTACAAGCCTTGTGAAGGGACAGCGCCTTAGCTTGGTGGCGGAAGGGGCAGCAGTTACCCACTAGTATCTTAGCGAAATGAGAAAGGGTTGGCTCGTGATAGGACAGCCCCCTTTCAACTTTAGCCATGCAACGAGGAGTCACTTCCCAGTTGGTGACCGGATAGTGGCAATGTCATGCAGCTAAATACTTATGAACATAATGCGTTATTTCATTGATGGGACCTCCCACCCTCTTGTTTAGGTCTTGCATTTTATTTATTTCATTTTTTTCTTAGGGTCCCTTGGTTTCTTATCGAGGGAGGCTTTTATTGCCTTCTCAGTCCCCTGGGCGAGAAGCATCTAGGATTTCATTTTCCTAAAGTTATTATCTTTACCGACTGCTTTACCCCACGGGCTTTAGCCCCTTCTTCCCTGAAGACAAGATGTACCACAGGAAGGAGTCATCTAATAGCCCGACCAGAATGGGATGGATGAGGTGGATATAAGATGGAAAAGTGATAAGATGGTGGGAAGCGGACAATGGCTCAAACTCCCCTTGGTGGCTAACCAAAACCCGTGAATATCAGCTTGCTAATTTGCCCCATCAATCACCCCAACAATGGTCCAAAGAGGATTAGTGTAAGATCCAATAGGTCATCAGAAATAGAAAGACCAAATGCATACATGAAGGGTTATAATGATCAAAATATGACACATACCATGATGCCTCGGACCAATTACCTCATGGAGCAAGGTCCTCTCCGATGCAAGCCCAGTCGGTAGTGATGGAAGAGTGATGCTGGCGGCCAGACAAAGGCGAGAAGAAAGATAGGCCCCTCGAGGTTATTATGCTCAAGTCAAGCTCACTCTCGGTACTCCATGTCTAGGACCATGTGGGCCTGAGACATGATCTCCCTGAATTATCCTAGATATCGAGGAGTTAACAATACAGGTCAACTTGAGGGACATGTAACGGCAGAGTGTATGAGAACCTCAGCAATCTACTGGCGTGAACTGTGACCTGCTCACACTTTCGACAAAGGGCATCCCGTGACAAAATGTGGTGTGGTATTGCCACCCCGTAAAGGAACGACATATAAATGATAAATGTGCATATAAGGCGGTGAAACAAGAGAAAACAAACAAGATGTGTGTATAAAGAAATCAAACAATGCGGTATAATACATGGAAGTGAATACTTACCTACAGGATCATGTCCCACCACCTTAGTGGGGTTTGAGAGCGTCCACTAATGGGCAATGGGTGCCTTCTTCCCTTCAGGTGGACCAATAAAGAGTTATCGACTGATTCCATTCCATCTTTGAAGGGTCAGAGCCATGATTGTACACTTCCTTTCACATTAGTAGGCTCTCTTTTCTGAATATCCCACATCCACGCTAACTCTCCTTCTTTGTATTTTAGGATCTTAACGTCTTCATCTTCTTGAATCCACCACGGGTGTATTATGCGAGGGAGGTGGGTGGAGCTTACAGACAAATTCCCTCTGGAGACCGGATAATATCACAGCATCATCTTCTTCTTTGGTCTTTTCAATATCTTGAGCGTCCCACTTCTTTTTGAAATTGGTCTAGAAGTTCTTTGGTATTCTTCTTTCTTGGGCCATTCAATCTGGTCAAACTCTTCTTACATTGTGAAGGGCATGTCTGCAGGAGAATGTCGAAGAGTTTGTATCACATCTTTATACGCTTCATTTTTCGCGGGGGACAACAACATCATGCCGCGTGAGTTCCAGCGGTACGTTGAGTAATTTTGCAGTTGTCCCATCCTTCAAGGTAATTGCAAAAAGGTGAGATCCATCTCAAAGGACCCACCTATCGTACACCCGAACTTTCTAGGCAAGCATTCCACATCGGACATCTAGCGACAATATGTCTGTAAACTTCTCATGGAATTCTTTTAGTCGTACTTCAGTGTTCTCAATTACGCCATGTGTGTGGGTACTGATTTGGATTCAAATCCACAAACATTTTATAAGGCACACGGTTACCTTCAAGCACATTTGCTGCATAACCTTGAGACATCATATTTTCACCGGCACACAGTATCTAGCATACAGTTGTTGAGAAACTTGTTGTTCATTTTAAGAGTCATGAAGAAAGGAGTTAGTTCGCAGAGTAGTGGATTAAAGTGATTTGCTAGCGACATATAGTGGGGGTCCCTCGGGTTGAGGTGTTCACGCAAAGTTGTTGAAACGTTTTTTTGATCGTTGGTATTTTAATAGCTTCTTCCGGAGGAACATTCCGCGATGC
This sequence comes from Picea sitchensis, assembly GCA_010110895.2. NCBI lineage: Eukaryota > Viridiplantae > Streptophyta > Pinopsida > Pinales > Pinaceae > Picea > Picea sitchensis. The sequence goes on from SNQJ01S0038733.1 coordinate 41,063, forward strand.
ACACATCTTGCCAAAGCTCCTTCAAAGTCAAAATCGCAAAGGAGGTAATATTATGAAACGGTTTTCTTGGGAGGGAGGAACTTGATTTTGGTAGTTGCACTGGCGGTTGGCTTGGGTTCTTCCTCAGATACACTTGGATTTCTTGCTTTTCAACTTTTCTCGTGATTCAGGATCCAAGTTGTTAATTACTGGCATTTGCTCGTGTTATTCTTCGGGCTTGTTGATTTTCTTCATCGGTGATGTTTATTTTAGGGCAGTCTGAGAAGAAGTCAGAGGCGTTGACTTGTTGTTGGTTGGCATTATAGGGACACTCATCTTCCCAATGTGCTTCGCAGCATTCAGACACCAGGTGTTGTCATCTACAGCATTTGCAGATACCAAAGTATTTGGGACTTCATTTTTCATTCTTGGTTTATAATTTGATTTCCCTTTTTGAAATTGCCCCTTGAAAGGAGGTCTAGGTGCACGGAGTGCAGGACAGCCTTTCAAGTCTCTGATCGGTTTCATCCATTTCCTCTGATTCTTCGCTGATGCTATCGCGAAGCTTGCGACTTGCGATCTTAGTTACCTGTGAGATCTGAAGTGGGCTCAGTGTTGTGGACTTCTTTCTGCTTGACTTCTATCTTTCCTCTGGGGTTGGCAAAGGCTCAATCTTAGATGAAATAAGATTTCCATACAGTTTGCAATTTCTTGAGCCTCTTAAATGGACTGAGGATTTTTGTCTATGAGAAGATACCCATTTGTCCATTGAAAGATCTGATGTAAAGATGCACAAGATAATCAACTCTTGGTTGATGGCTTGAGGGAACTCTTTGAGTCTGCGACCTCTCAAATGCGGTATGAAATTCTCTTATTGATTCATTTTCCCGTTTGGCAATCCCATATAACCGAGTCGTGACATGTTTGGATCTTCTTTGATGCTCCATCTTTTGAGGAAGATTTCTTCAAGCTTATCCATGGTTTTAATACTTCCATCGGTGGGTGAGATACCAGCGTCTTTACTGACATCATAGGTGTGAAAAGGAAAGCTTCATGACAAGTCTTAGAGCCATCATCCTGACAATAGGGTGAAGGCTACGGAAAAATGCGAAGCTACTCATATGTTCTTCGGCACCAGTAGCATCAATGCTTGGGAAAACTTAGGCAACCACTTTTCATGTTTGGGTGGCATTTGCCTAGGGTAACCAAGTATAGATGACATGTCTAAAGGCTTGAACAAGTTGGAATACCATTGTCTTTGATTAATGACGGGGTTTGGATTATTTGGAGGGTTTGTAGTAGTGGAGGTTGATGCAGACATGTTTAGAGGAAGTCTCCTTCCAAAGGTTTTGACAACAGAATTGCTTGAATTAGCGGGGGAGGCTTCCCTTTTGAGAAAGTCAGAGGGAGGGGTTATTGTACCTCTTTTTGTTTTGGCTAGATTAGCCAGTTAGTTTTCTTGAAACTACCAAAGAAATAGTGGGAAAAAGTAGTGGAGTCGCCGGTAAGCTCACAAGAAAGGTTTACGAGGCAGAGCTTACCAAAGATATGTAGTTGAGGAGGGTGAACTGGTGTTCCCTCGACATGACTCAAAATGTTATCGCCGGTTTGTAGGAAGGGTTTAAGTAGCTTGAGTCAGGCTTAAAACCCACAGTGCTTGAGCTTCCCACTTAACTGTCCACCTCGATGGGGGCTCTCTTTCTGTTGGGATGGCTAGTCAAGGCGTCCTATGTAATCACAGGTTTCTAGGGGCTATAAAAGGGGTAATATGGACCAAGTCAAAGAATCCCTTTCACGTGAATTACGCCAATAGAGATAGTCGAGATATTGTTCCCAACTGGATGGCACATTTAGAGACAAAGGCAGGATAAAACTAGAATATATCTGCCGATTGGGTTAGTACTAAAAGCATTAATGACTATCTTCAAATATACATATGAGCAATGATCAAATGTTATTATTGGCCGAAGTCAATGATTGCTAAACAAAGAGACCAATGACTAATATCACTCCTTCAATAAAGCATAGAGATAATGAGCATTCAATGTGCACAATTAAAACCTTGTATTATATCACAATGCAATAAATATCTCAAATCAGCTCATATAAATGATGTTACTGCGTCACCTATATTTAACACTATGAATTAATGGCGTCAAGCATTAATCAATGAGTCAAAATGAAGACAATGAGTAAAACGTTTCCTTCAATAAGCTTATAAATGCAATTACTAACTCAATGTCTATCAAATGATAGGGTGAGAAAAGTCCTAGCGTTTACCAAACTAAACAAAGATCAAAGTATGGCGTCACCTATGTAAGTTTGTTGCAGTCACTATGATATCAGCCCTAAATGATTGGTTAGAAAGGCCAAAAAGGCAACGTTTGCAAATTTAACAAAGGAAAAAGTTCAATGCCTCTATGACTAGAGGAGACAGTGGTAACTTTTAGAGAAAACAGGAGTTGAAATAGGTTAGGGCGTCACCTCTAGGGTTAGGGTTAACAACTGAGTTTAAGCTAGCTAGGATTAGATTCTAGAGTTTGGAGTAAAAAGGTGTTTGAAGAAAAGAGATTTGAAAGAAGACAACAAGCTCAAAGAAAGTATCTAGAATAGTACCTTGGGTTAATGGAGTCCAGTGAAGTAGAGACTAATATGGTTAGGAGGAAACTTAAACTTGGACAATAAAGAGAGTTGGAGGTTTGATGGTGTTGCTATGGCGAAGCCACAAACCGAAAACCATAGAAGGAAGAGACTTACCTAGATTGTAGCTAAGGCTAGGCCTAAAGCTTCCTCTTATCTCCTTAAGACTTCTTTGGCAAAGCGACTAACACAAAACACAAACCTATGGGTGAAAAGTGTTGCTTAAATACAAGTCTTTTCAAAACCCTAGAAACTGATTAGTAAACTAAGTGGGACACCTTCAATTTGTGTTTTAAAACTAACTCAAGAAATGCTTCTAGTGTAGCCAGCTGGCTATGGCTAGGCTAGACTTTCTCAAATCAAATGGCTATAGCTTCTACAGGACATAAAGCCACAACCTACTTGTGTGTTGGCTCCCCTAGGGTTTAGAATTAAGCAAATTATGACAATGCATGCAAGATATTTAATCCACAACCATTCACTGAAAGTTTTGAAGAAACACTTACAATTTCATGAAAAGCATTAATCATTACTAGTTGTAAACCTTCCAATGATAAATAGCACCATGCCAAAAATAGTCCTCTCAAAGTTCGCCTCACTCCAAAAAGAGAAAAGAAATAACCAAGACAAGGCTAAAATGTATCTCTCAATAAGAGCAAGTTGTGTTATGATAAATGAAGAGAGGCAAGTCCTCTATTTATATGATCTCATGACCTTTAATTTTACAAAAGTAGGTCAACAAAACAACCGACAAGACTAACATTACATTATTCAATTAATTTGTCGCACGTTTTAGAAATGCACCAAAAATGGGTTAATAATGTGGGCGTCAGACCCCTATAGAATTTGGCCTTTAGGGCAAAATCATCATCACGCCACCCAGGCGTTGGCCCCACAGGGAGGCTCCTGCTGACACTAGGGTGTGCCAAACAAGCCCAACCACTTGGCGCCCTCTACTCCAAAAGTCCAGCTAGCCACAGGTGTGGAAAATCCCATCTATGTGTCCCATAAGGGGGTTGATCCCCCATAAATGAGTCCTACACCAAAGCGTCGATGGTCCTTCTTCCTTCTCTATGCAAGGGCTGGAGTCACAACTCTGTCACCTCTGCCATCCCGGCAACCACTTGATGGGCTCTTATTCCCATGGAGGTCCAGGCTAATCATCTCCCCATGTGCACCCGATCCTCTGGTACCTGTCCAACAGGTATGGTCCTGCACATCAAAAAAAAAACTACGCCCTCCATAGGCTCATAAGTCCTAGACATCATAGAAATGTAAATCATACCTCATCATTATATTTATCAAACATGAATGAAATCCCTAATAATTCATCTAGCTCAAAAGACATTACGAGACCACTATATACAAGGCTAAGGTAATATAGAATACCCTATTGGGATAATACCCACAAGAGATGGAAGTTTTCTCAAAAGATCATTCAATCCATTTGTAATGTGGTGATGTGGTTTTAGAGATGTCAGTCATATATTCATACCAAGGGTTGGTGTTGTCGAGTGGGTACCTTTGTAGAGCCGAGCTGTACTATCATGGATGCATTTTTTCCAAGTCCTTATTGCCTTATCTTTCTTTTATTTGCATTTTTACTACAAGCCTTGACGAGCTGCCTTGGCTTGGTGGCGGTGATAGCGTTACCCACTAGTATCTTGAGAAATGAAAGGTTGGCTCATGATGGACCCCCCACTTTCCTTTGGCCATGCAACCAAAGGTCAACGGCTGGTTTGGTGACAGGATAGTGGCAATGTCATACCGACAAATACCTTATGAACATAATGGGTCATTTCGTGATGAGACCTCCCATCCTGATGGTTAGGTCTTTGCATTATTTATTTCATGTTTTCTTAGGGTCCCTTAGTTTCTTATCGAGAGGATTTTTATTTCCTTCGGGGATCCCCACAAGAGCGAGAAGCATCTCTAGTTTTCATTTCCCTATGGCTTTTATCTTTTACGGTTGCTTTTACCCGGAGCCTTCTTCCAGACAAGATGTACCTGCCACAGAGGTCATGGCCCAATGGTGAACTTAGAAATGTCCTAGGATGGATGGCGGGATATAAGATAGAGTATTAAGATGGTGGGGCGAGGCGTGGCTGCAAACCTTGGTAGCTAACCAAACCATTGAATACCGACTTGCTAAAGTTGCCCCATCAATCACCCCAACAATGGTCCAAGTGGATTAGTGTAAGATCAAGTAGTCATCCGAAATGAAAGGGAACCAAATGCATACATAGGAAGGTTATAATGATCAAATATGACACATACAATGATACCTCAGGACCAATTACCTCATGGACAAAGAGTCCTCTCCGATGCAATACCAGGCCGGTAGTGATGGAAGCTGAGATTGCTGGCCGGACAAAGGCAGGAAGATGGGCCCTCAGAATGGCCGTACTTAAAATTAAGCTCACGCTCACCGGTGCTCCCAATACAGGACCTGTGGGCCTCGAGGACATGATCTCCTAGTTATCCCCTAGATACCGGGGATAACAACCTTATGTAATATTTACATTTCCATGTTATCAATACATCCCATTATGGAGCAAGAGTCCTCTCTGATGCAAGTCCAGGCCGGTAGTGATGGAAGCTGGTACTGCTGACAGGACAAAGCTGGCTGAGAAGAAGAAAGATGGGCCCTCCAAGGCCATGCTTAAGTCGCTCCTGCTCTCGGTACTCCCTGTCTAGGACCATGTGTGCCTCGAGACATGATCTCCTAGTTATCCCTAGATATCGGGGATAACAACACCCACATGTAATATTTACATTTCCATGTTATCAATACATCCCATTCCCAAACACTACCCCACACGACCTCATACACTTACATGACTTGGATTGGTTCTCACCTGGGAAACACCCCAAACTTAAGGAGGATTATCCCAATAGGACACCCTGAGACCTTCTCCAAACCTTACTTGTTAAATTGCACAACGTATTTGAGCATTTGTCTAGGTAAAGGGAGTTTTGATGCACATGTTTGGGTAATTTAATTATTGGATGTGATTTACATGTTATGATCCCTATGACTTATGAACCCCTGGACAACATACTTGTTGTTGCTATAGGACCTTTCTCAATGGACAGGTACACATGGGGCAATGATTAGCTCGGACCCTCATGGGGCTGGAAGACCACAGATGGATGATGTAACCCCAACCAGGGGCAAGAAGATGTCAGAGACTTGCACCAAGGAGAAAGAAGGACGTTGTCGTGGGAGACACCATGGCAGACCTAGACACAGGTGGATCTCTCTCTTCCACCTGGACATTTACCTTTGAGAGCCCATGACATCACCATCATGACCTTGGACGTCATCTAGAGCTGGGGTTTGCATTTTGAGGGCAATTGTGAGCTAGTTGGCATATGTGGGCATCATCCAGGGCCTTTGGAGGTTAAAAGATTTGCATATAAACCCCAATGTCTCACCTTAGTGGCTCAACGTCACCCTACAAGGGAATGACGTCACCCTTGAAGATGATTTTAGGGGTAAATTAATTTTACTTATGCAAAGAACTGAATTTTGATGTAAATTGGCCATGTTGGCCTTTTATTTGACCTAATTCTAATTAAAGGTCACAGTTTTGTATAAAAAGAGATAAAGTACTCTCATTTTATCATCATCAGTCATCACGCACTAAGTGCAGTCTGAAATTTGCACCCTTTTTGGGAGTTATTGGTTGATATAGGGAGGCACACTTGTCTTGGAAGCTAAATTTTGCAACTTGGATCATTTCTTGGTGAATTTACTTGGAAATCTAGGGTTTTATTGCTTGATTATTCTTGGTGAAGTAAGTAAATCTGCAATTCTTCATTTCATTTGAATGGTTATGGTATAATTGCTTATTCATGTTAAAGATTATGAAATTGCTTGCTTGACAAACCCTAGGAGTAAAGGACTTAAATTACTACTTCTTTGCTCTTCATTTGCTATATTTTACTACGATGATTTTGACTCAGATAAAATTTTAGAGCCCTAAATACTAGCACTTTAGAAACCATTATCTAGTCATTGTTGCTCTTAATACCTTTTAATAGTCTAAGGAAGGAAGATTTGCTAGGGCCTAAAATTGTTTACTCTCTAGTAAATTTGTCTTTAGGGTTTGGATGTTTGAGGCCTTGAAGTACCAACACCTCCTCCATCCACCTCTTCTCCTTAGATAAGTACAATCATTGTTTCTACTACATCCACGTAAAAAACTATCACCTATTGACTCCCTTACCCATAAAGGAACTATTCTACTCACTCTAGTGAATGATTGATCAAACAAACACTCAAACCTTCTTCCTTAAGGCCTTTTCTAACTTTTACTAACCCTAGACTAGACTAATTCATTAGCTAACTTCTTGTTGTTGCAAATCACTGCTACAACCATACTAATTCATACTAATTTGCTGCATATACCTACATAACTTGCAGCTAACTCATTCAGAAATTGTTTGTGAGAATTTCCAAACAAACTACTAGATAAATGCTAAGTTTATATGGTGTTTTCTTGCAATTATGAGCACTAGAACTTGCTTTTGTTACAAAAGATAGCTACAACCATCTAACTATAGCAAATTCTCTACAAAATTAACATTTAAGGCTAGCCAGACATTTTCAATTTTTCTTGTGACAATTAATTATCATTCAGCTTAGTTAAAACTACATTTTCTTGTCTTTTTCAAGCAATTTCAAGGCATATCTTTTGTGGCTGCTACAAAATACTTATTGTTGTTGTAAACTAATTGCATTGCTGCAATTTTATATCAGATAGCCTATTTTTTGAAGGTTCATGGTCTTATGAAGCACTAACATCATTTGGTACTTGAAAGTTGACATATTTTTCCTTTGTTGTCTTGTTATGGGCAGGTACACTTTATTTTCACTTTGCTTCATCTCTTAAAGACCTAAATAACCTTTTGAATTGAGTGACCAGTGAGAGGGGGGTTTTCTTGTATCTTTGCCTTAGTTATAAGCCCTTTAGGTCATTGGGGACATCTCCCTTGGGGTAGTCTTTATATACTCCTAAACAGAATGGGGTTTCCTATTAAGGTGACAGTGATAGGTCACCCCCCTGTTACGTCAATCTTGCATCACTTGCCTTGGGATTTGGGAAAGTACAAATTATGCGATAAAAAATTTGGTGCCATTTTCGGGGAACATCGATTCAATATTCCTTGAACAACACTTTTCGGTAAGCCTTTATCCAAAGCCTTTTCCTCACATAGCTTACCTGGCGACTCCACTAAGGGTGATCCCCTCATCCCTTTTAAAATTTCAAAAAGATGATACATCAACTTCACAAACCTCAGGGAGATATACCAATCCTCCCAGGTCTTATAGAAGAAAGCCTCCCCAAGACTCTACTGTAGTAAAATCATTATTTGGAGGAAATATTCCCTTAAACAGAATGTCTAGTGCTCAGACTTAGACCCTTAATCCAAATCAAGCTAATAACTAGAAACAGTGGTCATCCAAAATTTTTAAACCGTTAGACATGACAAACATCCCAGGATACCCTAGGCAAATGCCTCCTAGGTATGAGAAGTGGCTTCCTAAGTTCACTGGTAATGATGTAGTCAATGTTGAGGACCATATGAGCAATTTCTGGGCCTTCTTTCAACTAAATCCTATTAGTGATTATGCTGAAGATTTAGAAATGAAATTTTTCTCTAATTCCCTCTATGATGGCGCTAGAAGATGGTCTAATGGTATCCCTGACGCTAGTATTACATCTATGGATAAGTTAGAGGAATTTTTCCTCAAAAGATGGAGTGTCAAGGAAGACCCTAACATGTTGTTAATAAGGCTCAATAACATCACAAATGTTGAGAACGAAATTGTTAGGGAATTTCATGATAAATTTGAAAGGTTGATACAACAGATCCCAGTAAGCCATCACCCTTCGAATAATTTTCTTCTCTTTCTTTACACCAAAGCCTTTACAGGACAAATAGGTTTCCTTCTCAAAGACAAAGCTCCTAGAACAATCCAAGAAGATCAAGAAATGGCTATGAAAATTGAAGATAACCTATCATCATCCAAACTATAACCTTTCTCTGCCCCAAGAGTCAAAATGGATGCTAAACCCAAAGTAGTCCACAATGTTGAGTCTACTTCAGATATTGTTCCTAGCTTGGCAAAGCTACAATTGACTATAGATTGCATGGTAAAAACCCAAGAGTTGATGATGAATAGGATTGTAAATCTAGATAGGGCCCAACAACAAGCTCCTGGACCTCCTTATAAGGGGAAATTCCAAAGGGGTACTCAAGGTTTCAAGCCTAAAAATGATCAAGAATTCCCTAATACTTTATCCCCCACAAATGTGGTAGAGGAGAACCTGTGGTGTTTACAATGCAGAGACTCACATTGGGAGCATGAATGCCCTCTAAACAATGGTGAACATGATCAAGTGAATATTATCAATCATACCATTGAGGGGCCACAATGTTTCCTTAATATCACACTTGAAGAACATGAGGAAGGTATAAAGGAAGCAACCATGAATGCTAGGATGGATGTAATCAATAATCTTGATCAGGAATCGAGAGAAAAGTTGAAAAAACAAGAATTCCAAGTGTATACTAGACAAAAAAGGATGAACCAACCTCTCTCTACTGGACCTACAACTTCACAGCCAAAACCTCCACCTATGAACATAATTCTTCCTAAAACTTCTCCTAAGACAGACAAGATTGACTTAATCTTTTACTTGGAAGGTGCATTGGCCAAAATACATGTTACCATCCCATTGAGGGAAGTTATCAAAGTTCCATCCATGAAAGGAAGGTTCAATTTTTTTTCAATGTATCAGATGAACCAATGGACCCTCCTATTATGTTACAAGAAAACCATTTTAGTGTTCAATATGATGGACACCCACCCTTCTTCATATCATTACTAGTAAATAATAGATGTTTTAACAATTGTATGCTTGAATTAGGAGCAGGTTCTAACATGATGTCTTTGAAAGTCATGGAACAACTAGGCCTAAAGGCTACACGACCTTATAGGAATGTGTGTGGTTTTGAATCCAAGGCCATACCCACTCATGGGGTAGTTGAGAATGTTGAATTACGCCTTGGTAAATATCCTAAGAGAGTGATCCATATGGATATTGTGGTGGTTGACGTCCCTAATGTGTGGGGAATTCTTTTGACCAGAAAGTTTGTTGCAATGTTGGGTGTTACATTAGATATGGATCTAACTTATATCAATGTGCCTATGAAAAAGGGACAATTGAATGCCTTCCAAATACGCCAATGGCCAAGGCCCATGTACAAGAAATTAAAAATGATACTGAGATCAATGAAACACATGAGTCGATTAAGGAAAACCTTCCTATATTTTCTCCAGAGGATTTTCCTTTCACTTCAGAGGAAGATTTTGATGAGATACAATGGCCAAAGAAAGAAGAGTATCAACAACTCTTAGACAAATATAAGGACAAAGAAGTTGGAATTGTCAAGTTACTAAATAAAGGGGATGATGACATATTGATTAAACCAAGTCAATAAGAAGTCCTTACAATTGAATCTCACCCTCCTCCCTCAAAAAAATATACTAGGGTTATACAGGGAACAACCAATTTTGAAGCAAATGTGTATCAAAAGGGATATACGGTATGGATGTGGGACACAAATAAAGGAGAGCCTAATAATATTAAAGGGAATGCACAATTTTGGCTCGGACATTTCATAATTAGGATGAAGTCAGTCAACGATGCCTACTATTTGTCTACGTTGGAAGGAAGAAAATGTCCATTACCAGTTATTGTATGCCTCTTCAAATCCCATCATGTGGCATAGACTTGACTTCACAGGTAAGCACAAGTAAGTTAGATTAGGTATATACCATCCATTGTATATACCATTGTATATACCATCCATTGTATATACCATCTGCATATCACGATAGCATAGTTATAGTTTCATTTTCATATTGTATTTCTCCATTATGTATATATGCATTCTCACATGTTATATTAGAGATACTCTTATTTTATTATATCATATATGAGCAAGGGGTGATATCACCACCCTAAGGATTAATGATGCATTTTTTTTTAGATTTAGCAGGCACGGGTCATACCAGAGATGATGAGGCTCTCATGTGCTCTATGGTGATCACATCTCCCCGAGTTGGAGCCAGATGTTATCCCATACCCTAGGGATAACTAAGGAGTTCATGTCTCAAGGCCCACAGGTCACATACATGGAGTACCAAGAGCCAGATGACTTGAGCATGGCCCCGGAGGGACCCTCTTTTCTTCAGTGGTTCCCATTTATCAGCAGCAACAGTATCCATCCCACCAGCTTGGTCCTGAAGTAGCAGTAAGTCTTTCTCCATAAGGTAATGAGTCCAGGTATCATGGTATGTGTCACTCCAATTCTTGAAGCACTTGAATATGTTGTATTTAATTCTCCTTCATTTCATAACGTTTTCTTGGAAATTATGTTTTTTGACTTGTTCATACCTGGAAGGGTGACATGGTGCTCTAGTAAGTTTATCTCCCTTTAGGATGGGTTTCTACTAGGTGGTTATGTGAAAGGTCATCGTCTGTTCCCTCCATAATTACCACTTTCCATTTTTATTCCTCTCATTTCCCCATACCTTTGTTCAGGCGTTGGGATTTTCCACACTAGGAAGGGTTGTACCTTTCCTTGTGTGAAGAACGAGCTAAAGGCCCAGAGGGTAAAAGTAGTTGGAAAGAGTTAAAATCCAAATATGAAACTCTTGATATGCTTCACCCAGGGATTCCCGAGAAAGCAGTAAAAAGCTTCTCAGTAAGAAAAGGGAACCCATAAGATAAATAAACACTCAAGGTATTAGTTGGTGGATAGGATCTCTCATCATGAGTCGACCTATTATGACCATGGGCATGTGGCGGTATGACACTACCATCTAACTAGTCACCAAACTAGGATAGTGGCTCTTAGTGGCATAGCTAAGAGAAAGGGGGTCTCACGAGACAACCTTCTCATATCTATGAAATGTTTGTGGATAACGATGGCACCTCTGGTCACCAAGCTAGGCCACTATCCATCAACTCTTCACTTGAAGCGTAGAAGTAAAAGATCATAAAAACAATGAATATAAGATTAAAAAGCAATGAATGGGATAGGAAACAATGGAATCCATGACAAGGTGCAGCTCGCCCTCTACAAAGGCACCCACAGGTAATATTTACATTTCCCTATTATCACTATACCCCATTCCCAAAAACTACCCCACGCCACCTCATACACTTACATGACCTGGATTGGTTCTCACCTGGGAAACACCCAAAACTTAAGGAGGATTATCCCAATAGGACACCTTGAGACCTTCTCCAAAACTGACTTGTTAAATTACATAATGTCTTTGAGCATTTGTCTGGGTAAAGGGGGGTTTGATGCACATGTTTGGGTAATTTAATTATTGTATGTGATTTACATGTTATGATCCTTGTGACTTATGAACCCCTCGAGGGCTTACTTGTTGTTGCTGTAGGAACTTTCCCGGTGGACATGTACACATGGGGGAATGATTATCTCAAACCTTCATGGGGATGAAAGCCCACAGATGGATATTGTAACCTCAACCAAGGGCAAGAACATGCCAAAGACTTGCACCAGGGAGAAATAAGGGTGTCGCCCTGGGAGACACCCTGGTAGACCTAGACTCAGGTGGATCTTGCTCTTCCACCTAGACGTTTGTTACGAGGAAAATCTCTCTATGGATAGGCCGATAAACCACAACAAACGGAAATGACTGCATAAATCAACTATATTCTCAAGTATGCTATATAAACAAATATGCTAGCAAGAGAAGATAAAAGTCCTACCTCATCCAGACGTTCGATGAAGTCCATCGTTGAGCACTTGACCCAAAGAAATATACCTGCAACTAGTCCTCAACAACGAAGCAAAGCAAGCATATGGTGATAATAAATGATGTTGGCACATTTAATAGAATAATCCATTAATATACATAACAAATACGCCCATGGAATAATAATTCAAATATTTGCAAGATATCAATTGAAAGGGAAATACTTCCATGGAATAATAATTCAAATATTTGCAAGATATCAATTGAAAGGAAAAGCATATTTCTAATATATGTTGGACACACCAACCACACCGAGGGGGGGTGAATTGAACAGTGTAGGGATCTTTTTCCCAAAAATTCCATCTTACACAAAACTCATTAGTTAGCAATCACCATTTACACAATACTTATTTATGTCATTTATAACCAGTTAAATGTGAACATATATCAGCAGCATATATTAGCAATATATCATCAACAAATCATCACCACAAGGAACACAAAGAACATAAGATGTATGTACAATTTTCTTTTTATTATGGACTACAATCATTGGGTTATCATCAACAACTGAATAGAGTACAACTCTACAAGAGCACCATCTCTATAATGCAAGACTCAGCTTACATCCTCATCACCAAGTGAGATGAGGCAACAATCATCAACAGATATCAATCTGTCAACACGTACGTGACCTGTCGGTAGTGCAGCACGCATATGTACACGCCCTACCAGTAGTACAACTCGTGTATGTACGCGGCCAGTTTGTAGTATAGCCTACGTATCACTTCTGAGCAATTAGGGTTTTATTTTCACCACACACTCAAATCCTCTTCAACCTTCAATCACATTCTCTTTTGTATCTCATTGTCCAATCTGATCCATAACTAGTCACAACACATCCAAGCTCTTCAACAACTTACTCATGCTCCTCAACAATACAATATGAATGCTACTCAATCATGTATAAGCAATCATCATACGATAGCAATCATATCATCACTGAATCATAAGTGTTTCTCACTCCATCAACCAACACAAACCACATCATAACAGCCATGCCAAGAATTCCTTAATCATTCACCACACAACAAGCAAGAGTATCCATCAAGACAACAATGTAACCATACCAAAGTTTCTATGGAAGATCTGAGCCCATAGAATGCAGATCTGGAACCTACTTCAGTCTTCAAGAGCCTATCATCAACTCAACCACAAATCTTCATGACTTCATCCACTGTACGCATCCTGTCCTCATTCATCCCACGTATGTACACGCCCTGGCTCACTACAGCCCGTGTATAGCTCAAAAACTAGGGTTTCTGAACTTTCAAAAAAAAAATTGTCATGATCTCGGACTTTGTCTAAAATTTGATGCTTCCATGAGATCCTCCAGATCTCCTCTCTCCCAAAATATATCTTCAAGCTATGCTCAAGAGATACATAAGAGATCTACAAGGGATACACTTTCACAAGAGACCCTTTCCTCTTATTTACAATCTCCAAGTAACTTCCTTAGAAGCATCTTCTAGGTCACTTAACCCACTTCTAGGTCACTTAACCCATTTCTAGGTCACTTAACCCATTTCTAGGTCACTTAACCTATTTTCCTCATTTTTAGGGTTAACCACTTGCCATAGTTAGAAAGTTCTCCATTTCATTATCATTTAAATATTCATCCTTGACTTTGTCACTTTTCTTTACCATTTAAATAATAATTTCTTCTTTGCAAGCTCTTTTGACTTCTTTTGACCTTTTGGGGCTTCAAGCCTACATATGAGGGTCCTCCAACTTCCTAAGGCCATAACTCTCAAACCATCAGGAGTTATGTGACATTCCACATAACACCGGAAATCGCATGACAATCACTATCCATCTAGGATAGTTTCACCAACAAATTCATCGATCTTCATCTCATTATTTCACATATAAGCATGGGTTCTCCAACTATACTTCTAGGATAACTCAACCGTAAAGCGTCTTACTGTGAGGGATTTCACCATAAGGGGACCACTTTGGAGTTCATCCATTTGTAATCCTTATCAACCATGATAAGACAATAATGAGTCATGTTTACATCAACCCAACAATGTATCATATACCAATGAAACCACATCGATCTATCTTCATCTAAGCATCATGTATCAATGACAACTCATTGATCCATCTTAATCAATATACTATGATAAGACATTGTTTATCATACATCAAACCTTTGACCTTTGACATCATTAAATCATCCTTTGGCATCAATCAATTCCTTGACATCCATCCTTTGACAACAATCAATCAATCATCCTTTGGAATTAATCAATCACTTGACATCAATCAATGATTTGATATCAATCCTTTGACATCAATTAATTAAACCTTTGGCATCAATGAAAACATGATCCAACAATATCCCCCTTTGGCATTGATGGCAATACCAACATTGATGTCAACACCAATCATTGATTTCAATATGTAGACAAGGCATGCTCTAAATCAATAGTCATCAATTACAACAATGTGACTATCTCTCCACATCAATAATCATCAATCATGTCAATGTGACTATCTCTCCCCCTTTGACATCAATGGAAAAGGGTCATTCTCCTCTTGGGGCTGCTCCCCCTGCTTGAACTCTCCTTGGGGTTGCTCCCCCTACCTGAATGCCTTTGATCTTCCTTTGAATAATCTTTCCCCTTTTTGAACAAGGGATATCACTCTAATATTTCTCATACTCCCCCTATGACCATCGCTCTCCCTGGAATTATGCTTATGTTCTCTTCCTTCAAATATAGGGCTATTTTACCAAGTATGCATCTGATAAATATCTCCTCCTAGAATCATGGGAAGAAGAATGACTCCCCCTATGGGTATGTCTCCCCCTTTATTCTCTGCAAAATGAACAATATGCTACCACATGACGATCCTTGGACCTGTCCATGCATCAAACTCATTCCATACCAAACATCATGAAGCAAAAGATATGCAAATACATCATGTACCAAAACATGTGCCAATAGTATACCAATCATATGCCTTCATCAACATGCCAACCATGTGCATTTACCAACATGCCAACCATGTGCATCTACCAATATGCCAAACAAGTGTCATATCACTCAAGATATGTCTCCACCATGAACCAAGTTCCATAGTCATGTATCTCAATCAATCAAGTGCCTCAACTATATCATCCCATATGTCATGTACCAAAGTATATGATAATCAAGCCATACCAATGGTGTACTTTTAGCCAAGTACTATAATCCAAATATATACCATCTATGAGTGTACCAAACATGTACATCAACATGTATCACCACTTGTGCCAAGCAAGTACATCAACCATGCACCAATACCACAACAAAATGAATCCTCATACATGTATGCAAAATCCACCATAAGACATGTGCCAATCAAACTACTAGTAGGTGCCTCTACCAATGTACTAGAAGTGTACCAATCATGCATCAACTATAGATCAAGCTATGACTCATCAAAGATGTACAACATGATCACTTCATCAACTCACCAACTACATGTTCCAAGATGTATTCCCACCACATGCCAAATTCATGTACCAAGATATCCATCAAATATGCTTCTAATAATACATCATAAGATATATCACATAACCAAGGTACCATAACTTCATTGTCATAACCAGCATTGTTCTTCAAGAAAAAATTCTTCAATCCATACTCATGGGTTAGTGCCATGCATCCAAGATATCCTTTCATTTTATATCATCACTTTACATAATCCAATATGTAATCATGAAAACTTGCAGCAAACAATGTCAAAACCTGCAACAAACTATGTCAGACCCTGCAACACAGAGTTATACCATCACATCAAGTTGCAACCCATGTGCATAGCCCTTTTCCTTAGGCTTTACCACATATATGCGGCCTTATGCACAGACAGCTCGCGTATGTACGCGACCTATTCAAGGTCAGTCTATGTATGTACACGAATGTTACCACTATCACCTGCATATGCTTCAGTAGATGACACACTTGAGCTTCCCTTAAGGCTTCCATTATGCTCTAGTTGTTCAGTCTTCTTCACCCACTTCTAAAGGTGTCCCTGCTTCTCATCACTTGAGCTTTGAGCTTCCATTTTTTCAAAAATTTCTCCCTTCCTTACTTCATTCCTTCTTCTAGTCATGCCATATGAAGTCCTCATTATGGACTTTCTTCTTATGTTCCAGCAATCCTGGGATTTGTGGCCAAATCCACTACAGTTGTAGCATCTCATGTTGTGACAGTGAACAACAATGTGACCTACTTGATCACATCTCCAACACCTTATGGTGTTATTAAATCTTCCATTATTTCTCCTTACATAATATCTGCATTCCAAATCTTTGTCACCATATTCATTACATGAATAACATTGACCATGAGAAATACTTTCATACCTTTGCTTTGGTGTCCATCTTCTTTGAGGTGTAAGGATGGCTTCTTGATATCTTCCTTTCTTTGTTCTTTTGAAAATTTCCTTCCCTTGTGTAGATGGCTGACTTGCAACATTATCTTCATCCTTTGAGAGTGAGGGATTTAACTCATCCTTCTTTGAGGTGCTTGCTTTAGCATGTGTAGCTTCTCTCTTGTATCCAAGACCTGATTTATCATTTGGTGATCTTTGACTTTCCAAGATCTCATTCAAGATTTGTGAGCTATTCAAGAATTTGTTTGACTTCTCTACTTTCTTTCTAAGATCAACAACTTCATCTTCTAACTTATGACATGACTCTTCCTTTTCATTTATTTGATTCCTCAATAGTTCCTCTACCCTTTTGGCTTCTTCAATTTGGGTCTTGAGATGGACAATGATTTCAAAACTTTTGCTAATATCATCATCTACCTTCTTATCTTCTTTTTCATTCTTTAGTCTTGTGATCTCTTCTTCCTTTTCATCTAATTGAGTTGTATTACTCTCTTTTTGTTCCTTGAGCATTTCCTTTAACTTCAAAATGTGCCTTTGACTCTTCTTAAGAAATCTTTTAGTGTTATCTGAAAGATAGCTATAGTCTATATAATAATGGTCATTGTTGTATTCATATAGACCCTCTTCAACTTTCTTTTGAAGTTCCTATAGCTCTTCTTCTATTATTTCCATGGGATAACAATCAATTGATTCTATACAAACTATTTCTAGATTGTCTTCTTCACTTGTAGAGAAAAATTCAACATCATCACATTTTGAATTATTGCAATCAAGGGTTTGTGGGGATTATTTACCTTCATTTGAAATGTCTTCAAGATCTTCCTTTTTGCCAACATCATCACATAATTCTTTTCCTTCATTTGAATTGTCTTCAAGATATTCCTTTTTTCCAACATCAGCATATGTAGAAATAATGCAATCAAGAGTTTTTGGAGACTATTTACCTTTGTTGATCTTGATGGAGTTTTCTTCATTATCTTCCTTCTTGCTTTGGTATGTCTCCTCTAGATTTAGCCATAGATCCTTGGCGAAAGTGCATTGTCCCATGGTCTCTTTGATAGGGCTTGAGAGTCCACTAAGAATGGTCTTGAGAGCCAATTCATAATTCTTCTTTCCTTCCCTTTGAGCTACAAAATTTTACTTCTTCTTCAAAGAAACTGATCCACCAATGGCTTCCTTCCAAATACCCGCTCCCATTTCCTTCAAATGCACTCTCATTTCTATTCTCCAAGTAGAATAGTTTTCCTCATCAAGGATTGGAACTTCATCATCCATTTGTGTGTCCATAGATCTCCTCCAAGCTTGTTAAGGCTTATAGTGAAGGCCTGCTCTAATACCAATTGTTGGACACACCGAATACATTGAGAGGGGGGGGTGAATAGTGTAGGGATATTTTTCCCAAAACTTCCATCTTACACAAAACTCATTAGTTAGCAATCACCATTTGCTCATTACTTATTGCTTTCATTTATAGCCAATTAAATGTGAACATATATCAGAAGAATATATCAGCAATATATCATCAACAAATCATCACCAGAAGGAACACAAAGAACACAAGATGTATGTACAATTTTCTTTTTATTATGGACTGCAATCCTTGGGTTATTAGCAACAACTGAATAGAGTACAACTCTGCAAGAGAACCACCTCTATAATGCAAGACTCGGCTTACATTCTCAGCACCAACTGAGATGAGGAAACAATCATCATCAAATATCAATATGTCAACAAGTACGTGACCTGTCGGTAGTGTGTCACGCATATGTACGCGGCCTACCAGTAGTACAAATGACGTATGTATGCGGCCAGTCTGTACTACAGCCTGCGTATCACTCCTAAGAAATTAGGGTTTTCTTTTCATCACACACTCAGATCCTCTGCAACCTTCAATCACATTCTCTTCTGTCTCTCACTGTCCAATCTGATCCATAACCAGTCACAACACATCCAAGCTCTCCTACAACTTACTCATGCTCCTTAACAATAAAATATGAATGCTACTCAATCATGTATAAGAAATCAACATACTATAGCAATCATATCAGCACTGAATCATAAGAGTGTTTCTCATTCCATCAACTAACACAAGCCACATCATAACAGCCATACCAAGAATTCCTTAAGCATTCACCACACAACAAGCAAGAGTATCCATCAAGACAACAATGTAACCATACTAGAGTTTCTATGGCATATATGAGCCCATAGAATGCAGATCTAGAACCTGCTTTAGTCTTCAAGAGCCTATCATCAACTCAACCACAAATCTTCATGAATTCATCCATTGTACGCATCCTATCCTCATTCATCCCACATATGTATGCACCCTGGCTCACTGCAGCCCACGTATACCTCAGAAACTAGGGTTTCTGAACTTCTGAAACTTTTTCCGTCATGATCTCAAACTTTGCTAAAACTTTGATGCGTCCATGAGATCCTCTAGATCTCCTCTCTCCCAGAATAGATCTTCAAGCTATGCTCAAGATATACACAAGAGATCTACAAGAGATACATTTTCACAAGAGACCCTTTCCTCTTATTTATACTCTCCAAGTAGCTTCCTTAGAAGCATCTTCTAGGTCACTTAACCCACTTCTAGGTCACTTAACCCATTTCTAGGTCACTTAACCTATTTTCCTCATTTTTAGGGTTAACCACTTTCCATAATTAGAATGTTCTCCATTTCTTTATCATTTAAATATTCATCCTTGACTTTGTCACTTTTCTTTATCATTTAAATAATAATTTCTTCTTTGCAAGCTCTTTTGACTTTTTTTGACCTTTTGGGGCTTCAAGCCTACATATGAGGGTCCTCCAACTTCATAAGGCCATAAATCTCAAACCATGAGGAGCTATGTGAAATTCCACATACCACCAAAAATGGCATGACTAGCAATATCCATCTAGGATAGTTTCACCAACAAATTTACTAATCTTCATCTCATTATTCCACATATAAGCATGGGTTCTGCAACCATATTTCTAGGATAACTCAATCGTAAAGCATCTTCTCATGAGGGATTTCACCATAAGGGGACCACTTTGGAGTTTATCCATTTGTACTCCTTATCAACCATGATAAGAAAATAATGAGTCATCTTTACATCAACCCAACAATGCATCATATACCAATGAAACCACATCGATCTATCTTCATCTAAGCATCATGTATCAATGACAACTCATTGATCCATATTCATCAATATACTATGATAAGACATTGTTTATCATACATCAAACCTTTGACCTTTGACATCATTCAATCATCCTTTGGCATCAATCAATCCTTGACATCCATCCTTTGACTACAATCAATCAATCATCCTTTGGAATTAATCAATCACTTGACATCAATCAATCACTTGACATCAATCCTTTGACATCAATTAATTAAACCTTTGGCATCAATGACAACATGATCCAACAATATGATCAGCAGAAGTGAAAAAGTTACAGACTTTTGTGTCTGCATGGTTCGGAACCGAGAAACTAAGTTCCTTCCAGCTGGGCCTCCACCACTTCAATCCTCCACCAAAGGCAAGCTCATAGAAGAGAGACAATGAAGTTCTCAATCAATAAGGGAAGATCTTGAGGGATGAACATTGTGTTCAAACTTAAAGGACAAAGGGATGCAGACTCAATATGAAGTGAATAATTTCTCCAGAGTAACTTTGCTCTCAAAGTTGAATTCTTTCTCCTCTTTTCCATATCTCGGAACTGGCCCATTTATAGCCTTCAAATGGAACTGAAGGGCCGAGTCAGAATGTTTCCAGTATATGGAAGGAAAAATATCATTGATCTCCTATCGTGACATGGAAACCTAACACAATTTTTTATTTTTGGGAACAAATATCTATGTACGTGGGTTATAGTGGTGCAACCTGTGTATACGGATGATGTATAGTAGGCAAGGTGTGTACATGTGGAAAAATGTATTTTTAGCTCAGGGATTTGCAGAAAGGGATGAAAAGTCTGCATAGGGAAATGGAAAAAGTTCCTCTGTGCAAGATTTCATAGGGTGAGGCAAATATTTCTATAACATATGTCCCCTAATGTGTGAGGTCAGAGGAGCATCTGAGATAGCTGAAATACATTATTAAAAAACCCAAAAGTGGAGTGATGGGGAACCAACTGGAAGAACTAGTTTCTCATTACATTCTCCACTGACTTTGCATACATGGCTGCCAATTTGAAATACACTACAGATCCATGTGAAAATATACCAAAAAACTATATGTGGCCATGACTAGGAAAATACAAATGTGGTTATATGCCAAAGGTTGTCATAGTTATGAACAAGGCCCAATAGAACCAGTCTCAAAATAAATCTGAATATATCTATATACAATGGAGTACAATATGAACTCTCATGATCACTGAAGTCATATAGGTACTAGTCCATTGAAAAGGAAGCAATATCTCAGGAAAGTTGTGGCCACATATTGATGTCAGCAAGTCTTCTACACAATCTGCCAAAGGTGCAAGTCTACATCATGTGAATAAAGGAGTTGAGGTCGAACACAATGAGACATTTTTTTATTACCATTCATTGAGGTATATTGTTAACGAATGTGAGATAGAATACCGATCATGAAAGTAGGTATCAAGGCACCGAGTACATTCTTACAAGTGTGAATAAAGGAGTCGGGGTCGAACACTTGAAGAATCCATCGATCAGGAGACATTGATTTATTCCCAACTGTCGATGGTGAGAGAGCCTGCCACTAATGACTACAAGCCTCAAGGTACTCATAGGACTCTAGGTCTCATTTTCAGAATAGATGAGCTGAATTCTTTGTAAGAAGACCCACTGAAAGGAGAGCATTAAGGAATCTCTCATCATTTATCACGAGGTACAAAGAAGGAGCTTCATGGTTTGGAGGAAATCGGACGAAGAACATGTTCACGAACCAACGAACCTGTGCATCTTTCGGGTGTGCCAAGTGCAAGCGGTACATGAAAAAGACCCTCTGAATAGCATCCAATGAGGAAAAGTGTTGACAAAGGAGAGGAATCCACCAATAAGGCTAATGGCATCCAAGACATTACACAAATACCAATGTGTGAATAGATGTCTTGCTGTCGAACACAAGGGAAACCACCCAGTCAACGACCAATGATGAAATGTCGATTGTTGGGTTCAAGGTTACCTATCAATGATGAAATTAGGACCAGGGTGCGTGATAGGACTGCAACATCATGTGATTCTGAGACAAACTGAGGGTATGGCCAACATGCAAAGTCAAGAGTTCTGATAAATGGCTGACACAGTTTGATAGAATTCCTTTAAAAAAGAGCATGAGACATATGGAAGACTCTGGTAACATAGAATCTTGGTTACTGGAGGAATCAATGAAATTCTCCATAGGGACTGGAAGAGTAACCAGTCGGTGGAGAAAACTCTCTATAACGAGCTCGGCTTCCTAAGTCCATGCTACACCCAAAATTATGATGACAAGTGGACTCAATAACTTTGTGCTCTATTCAAAGGCTACACGACTGCTGCCAATATAAGATAATACTCCCTTCCCGATCATCTTTTTTTGTTTTTTCATAGTCAAATGAATGCTATGATATAGAGGAGGAAACAAGTGTCACAAGTAAGCAAAACTAGTTCATCGGAAGTAAGAAAAACTAGTTCCAGCAGTGGAACATACATATTCTCAATGCAAGGAGATGCATGCGGGAGATGGACACTCGGGGGAATTTTCCCTCCTGGGTATAGGGTGTCAAATGCTGAAGGATATAAATGAGGCTCTACTTGATTGAGGATGCAAAACTGCTGAGGCAAACGGTTTATAACGCAAAGCGAGAATCAACTATAGGCTCAATACTACAAGCAAGGGCATGAGATGCAATCACAACTTAATGCCAAAAAATGTCCTTTTTCATGATATTAGTCTACTTGGTGTGAAAAAGGGATAAACTTGTACCAAGTAGACATTCTTTCAAATCCAATTTACAAGTGCGAAAGAGACAAGTTCACTCGGCAATATTTTCGCATTTTGAAGACAAGTTGGAAAAGAGCTTAAATTAAACTTGGTTGGGAGTCCTATAGGTATAGGGAAGCATGTTTATGAGTGAGAAATGAGGCTCAGCATAAATTCATGTATTATCTATCAGAGACTCCCGGTCCTACGGAAAAAATCTCTGCATGGGCACCAAATGAAGCAGAGGATCTAACTAGGGTACCCATGTTTGGTAAGTCTCTACCACTTGATAACGACATGTCTTATAGCAAATGGAAAGTTATGTTGTCATAACAAATGGGTTCCTACCTAAGGCATATGAGTGACAGTTATAGGATAATGAAAAAGTGCGTGGTGGAATGGATACCTATCCTATATGTTGGATAGTGAAAATACCTGCCCGTGGTTACGAACGGTCAACATAACGTTGAAATCCGCAAGAATCCTTGGTGAAAAATACAAAAACCAACTCAATCCACTACTGTATTAGTCCATTAGGTGAAAACAAATGACTCGAAACTATAGAAAGTGGGTAAAAACTGCTATAAATAGTAACAAAACCAAAATTCCCTATGTCATTTTGACTTTTTACCCAAATAGTGAAAATTGGACCAAATTACCTCTGATCTTCAACTAGTGATTGTGGGAGCGTCGGGCGATGAAATCAGAGACCGTCTAGACCAGGAAATTCCTCTTCCCCTCCTCTTCCTTTCTATTGGATTAGATTTTTTAATTAGGTTTCAAATTTTGAGTAAATTAAGGCACAAATTGAGCATTTCGGTGTACGCAGGCTACCATTCATCGGGTCGCATATACATGAGGTTATACGCAACTGTGTAAAATACAGGACGCGTGTAATCACCCCTATACACGACTGTGAATGTTGCAGCCTGCTTACAAGTCCATAAACAAGGTTTTCTATGGTTTCTAACTCAAAAATTGATTTTTATCTAGCAGGATGGTACTAGAATGGAGGGAAAGGGAACACAAGGAGGTACATGTTGTTGTGGAAAGATATCTGGGGGCCCAAATGGCCTTGAAAATATGCGGCTTATATAAATTTTGGGCACTCAAAGAGATGAGGGCCCTGTTATCCCCGATATCTAGGGATAACTAGGAGATCATGTCTCGAGGCCCACATGGTCCTAGACATGGAGTACCGAGAGCAGGAGCGACCTGAGCATGGTCCTGGAGGACCCATCCTCTTTTTCTTAGCCAGCCTTGTCCTGTCAGCAGTACCAGCCTCCATCACTACCGGCCTGGGCTTGCATCAGAAAAGGCTCTTGCTCCATGAGGTA
>SNQJ01S0038733.1:68581-85264 GCA_010110895.2 Picea sitchensis
CTCCTTCCTCTTCTGGAGGAGATTCCTCTGACGAAGGCAATTCCCCTTCTCAGCCTTCCACACCCACTACACCAATGGCAAATCAGAACAACCCTGCTAGGCCTTGGCTTGATCAGGATGCCGTAGTTGTACCTGGAGCTCAACACCCTTTACCTAAACACCCGGAGAAGTGGCTTCCCAAGTTTGATCCTGACTCGAAACAGATCACTGAAGATCACATTACAAAGTTTATGTTAGCCATAAGACTCCACAATGTTGAACATGAAGACGTTGTTTGTAGGTTGTTCCCTTATACTTTCGAGGGTTATGCATCCACATGGTACTTTTCCCAGCAACCCCATACCATCGTGTCTTGGGAAAAGTTTGAGTCATGCTTTTTGGAAAAGTTCGGAGACAGTAAACCTCCAGAAGTCCTAGTCATGGATCTTTATATCTTAAGAATGAACCCAAAAGAAAAAGTTAAAGACTTTAATCAAAGATTCTTAACACTTAAAAACCGAATCCCTATGGATTCCATGCCTGCTGAGAGTCTTATAATAGCATACTACACTAAAGCTTTGCATCAAAGTATAGCTATTTGGGTTAAACGATCTAAGAAAGCCACGTTGTTAGAAGCCTTCGAGGAGGCCAGCCAGATTGAAAAAGACATACTTAGTCTTAAAGACTCTACTAGCAACGAAACAGAGACTAGTTATTCTTCCAAAAACAAAATTGAAATCCTCCCCAGACCCACTCAAAGTAAAACACAACCTGAAAGCTCTGATTTAGAAAAATTGACTAAACTTGTTCAAAACCTGTCAAATCAAGTTATAGACTTAAAAAGGATGACCGAAGAATCTTCCTCGAGCAAAGGGCCTTACAAACCCCCGTTCCGGAATCCTTTTCCTACCAACCGACCTAATCCAACCACCGAAGGCCTTAATCTAGAAAGTCTGCAATGCACTCTTCAAACAATTCTAGAAGCCCAAGATAACTTGATGCCTCCTGAGATTCCTAAGGAGGTAGTTGAACAAGAGATAGTTCAAGAAGAAGAGTCTTCTCCAAACATTTTTGGACACTTCTCGGATAGCATCTTTCAAGCTAACTTCGAGACAGTTCATCCCTATAATACCAGGAGTAAGGCAGAAAACAAACCTTCTTCCGAAAACACAACAACTTCACCTCCAAAGCAATCTAAATTAGCTGAGACTAAACAGAGTAATGTGAACCCCAACTTAGATTATGATGTAGTTGAAGATCTTAAAAATTTAAGGGCTAACATTTCTGTTTATGAGTTATTGAAATTTCCATTTTTGCTAAAACAAATGTTACAGAATATCTCGGAGATTGGAAAAAATAGTAATTCAAGTGGTAATAAGGTTGTGCAGAACAAAGTTCCCCAGAAGACTTCCACTAAAAATAATATTGATCCTCAAGATAAGGGAAGCCTTCCTGTAGGTAATGTAAATAATGTAAATAATGTAGATAAAGTAGCTTTAGAAACTGCGAGTAAAGAGCCACAAGCTACCACTCTTAGCACTCGCAAAAATGTACCTCCATTTTTGTTAACCTTCGAAATCTTTAATAGAAACGTGCACAATTGTATGGTAGACTCAGGAGCGTCACCCAATGTGATGCCATGGTCTGTATGCCAGAAAATTAACGCAGAAGTTGAACCCTCCACTTTAAAAATCATACATCTTGATCGGACCAATGTTAAAGTTATAGGCGAACTCAAGAATGTGCTTATTAGATTATCGTCTAACCCCAAGGTCCATCAAGTTATTGATATAATTGTTGTGGATATTCCGGAAGTGTATGGTCTGTTTTTAAGCAGGGACTAGTCGGAGCAGCTACACGGTTATTTTTCAACAGATTGGTCTCATCTATGGATTCCAGAGAATGGCAAGCCTAACAAGATAAAAGTGAATCGTGAACGTTACCTTAAGTCACGGTCACAGATTTGAATGATCCCAACGAACCATTCACACCTTCTGCTGATTCATGCAAAGTACAAGGGATGGACACCTTCTTCGGCAATTTCATGGCCGAGGCTTCACCTATCACCAATCCAGAACAACAGTCCGAGATTGTAGCATATATGCAGCCAACAGCTTCTACGCAATGATCTCATGGACCCGATGGAAATCAAATTTGGTCTCTTTATTTCGACGGGTCAAAATCCAAAGAAGGAGTTGGAGAAGGCTGCGTTATTATCGATCTGACAGGTAACAAAACATTAATTGCATGTAGGTTGGAATTTGAATGTACTAACAATACTGCAGAATATGAAGCTTTACTGCAAGGTCTTAGAAAGGCTTTGGACATGAAAATTCAAAATTTGACCATTTTTGGCAACTCTGAAATAGTGGTTAGACAGGTAAGAGATTATATCCACTGTCTATCTCCGCATCTCAAAAGCTACCAGTCTGAGGTATGGAATTTAATGAATAAATTTTCCGCTTTCAATATAAATTCTATTCCCAGATTGAATAACTCTGAAGCAGATTTATTAGCTAATGTAGCTTCTAAACTTCTTCTTGCAGAAGGCTTGTCCCCAGATGCATTCTTCGTCAAGTTGTTGTTCCGACCATCCGTTCCTAACAACATCACGAACTGGAGAGTATTTGACGATGATCAACAGATTATTAACTTTCTGCACATGGAAGAAACCTTTTAAGGTGCGGTGATATACGAACACACGCATGATGACAATTTGTGCGATTTCACAGTAATACCAGATCCGAGAACTCCTGAATCTTCATCGGATATGGTAAACTCGATCCCTAAATCTGTAGTTAGATTAGAGAAGTTTTATGATCTTCAAGATAAATTTAAAAAGACGGTCAACTGTAAAACCAATAGTTCCTCGTTATCATATGAAAAAGTAAACTTAGGGACTAATGAAAATCCTCAGTGCATTAATCTAGGGTTGGGGTGTTCTCAACAAGAAAAAGCTTCATTTATTAAATTGTTCAAAGAATTTAAAGACGTCTTTTCATGGACGTATGACAACCTTAAAACATTTGACCCCAACATCATATAGCATGTCATTCCGATGAAGCCCCAAACCTTACCCTTTCAACAAAAACTAAGGAAAATGCATCCGAAACTCGAACCGACCATTCAAAAAGAATTGAATAAGCTCCTAAATGCTAAGATAATTTTTCCTGTTAGGCACACTCAATGGGTTTCTAACCTTGTCCCAGTCCGGATGAAAAGTGGGGAAATTCGAATCTACGTCGATTTCTGAAACCTTAATAGAGGGTCTGATAAAGACAACTATCCTGTCCCGCCCATGGAATAGATCCTTCAATAGGTATCTAGTTCTGAGAGGCTATCTTTATTGGATGGTTTCTCGGGGTACAACCAAGTCCTGATGTCTCCACCAGACCAACTTAAAACTACCTTCCGTACTCCGTGGGGCACTTATGCTTATCGTAAAATGCTCTTTGGATTGATTAATGCTGGCGCCACTTTTCAGAGAGCAATGGACATTGCTTTCCGAGGCTTAATCAATCAGTCTGTCGTAGTTTACTTAGATGATGTGACTGTATTCTCTAAAAACAAAAATGATCATATAGCTCACTTACGAGCTGTCCTACCGCGATGTCGTAAACACGGCATCTCCTTGAATCCAAAAAAATCCATCTTTGCAGTAGAATAGGTAAACTCTTGGAATTCATTGTGTCTAGTGAAGGGATGATTATTGACCCTGAAAGGACTCAAGTCATCGCAAAACTTCCCCCTCCTACATCCAAAAAATCTATGCAGTCTTTCTTAGGCCAGATTAACTTCGTGAGAATATTTGTCCCCAGCTTCTCCGAAATGGTCACACCCTTGCAGAACTTGATTAAGAAAGACACCCAATATCACTGGGGACCCCTAGAAAACCAATATTTTAATGCAATAAAGAGGGCTATAATAGACGCTCCATCTCTCATGAGCCCAGATGTTTCTCAAGACTTTACACTCTACACTTTTGCTTCTGACCGTTCCTATGCCGCCATCCTAACCCAAAAGAATGCCGAGAAAAATGAAGTACCCATCGCCTTTATGAGCTCTGCTTTCAAAGGCGCTAAAATTAATTACCCAGCGGTAGATCGGAAATCTTACGTTGTTTTCAAAGCAATTAAGCACTTCTGGTCCTATCTTTTGAAGTCAAGGACAAAAGTCATTGTCCCCTACTCAGTCGTCAGGAACCTGTTAGTGCAGAAGGAACTAGGTGAAAAGAGAGATAACTGGGTCACCTCTTTGCAGGAGTATGACTTAGAAATTACCCCAGCTCAGATAGTGAGAGGCCAAGGGTTATGCAAGCTAGTTGTTGATTCAGCAGCAGGACAACAAGAAGAAAGCGATACGTCAAACCTAGGACAACAAGATGAAAATCTAATCTCTTGTGCACAAAACCCTGTCAGTCCTTGGTATGACGGTATAAGATTTTGTCTTGAACATGGGTCAGCCCCCCGTCACCTGGATCCCGCTAAAAGAAGAGCGTTGAGATTAAATTCCGCCTCCTTTCATCTGGTTAATGGTATCCTATTTCGTCAAAATTTTGACGGCATACTGATGTGCTGTCTTGAAAAAGACGAAGCAGAAAAAGTCTTGCTCGAGTTGCATGCAGGAGAAGCTGGTGGTCATTTTGGTGGTGACACCACTACCCATAAGGTTTTTAGAGATGGTTATTACTGTCCCACACATTTTAGATACACCCATGTCTTGTGTCGTAAATGTATCATTTGTCAGAAAGCATCAGGACGGTTACAAAAACCAGCCTTTCCTTTGCAGCCCGTTTCAGTAGATTCTCCTTTTCAGCAGTGGGGCCTTGATATCATAGGTCCAATCAATCCCCCGTCCTCACAACAGCACAAGTTTATTGTGACAGCCACAGATTACTTTACTCGATGGTCTGAAGCTGTTGTGTTAAGAACTGTCAACACCAGTTAGGTAATTGCCTTTCTAAACTCGAATATTATCACTCGTTTCGGTATCCCTGACTGTTTAGTATTCGATAATGCTTCTTACTTTTCCTCTCTTGAGATGAGCGAGTTCACTTTGGAAAAATAAATTAAGTTGAAGTATTCTGCTAGCTATTACCCCCAGGGCAACGGATTGGTAGAATCGACAAACAAGAACTTGATTAAAATTATCAAGAGAACGGTGGTTGAAAATCACAAAAATTGGCACAATGCACTGTTGAACGCACTGTGGGCTGATAGGGTAACACCAAAAGATGTTGTAGGTAACTCCGCCTTTTTTTTCGTTTATGGCAGAGAAGCAATTCTTCCACCTCACATTCTTCTTCCTTCACTTCAGCTATCGCAAAAAATCCAAGAAGAAAATTGTCCCCCTTTAGAAAACCGAATTAACGCTTTGATGAAGCTAGAAGAGGTAAGAGCCCAAGCTAAACGTAAGTTTGATCAACATCAACTGTTGGTTAAAAGCTGGTTCGATTCTAACTCTGCTTCTGATAGGAACTTTGAAGTAGGTGACCTTGTCCTAAAATGGAACAAACCGCATGAGGGAAAGGGAGAGCACACAAAATTTCAAAACTTATGGCTTGGACCATTTTTAATTGCTGCAAAGTTGGGTCCCAATTCTTTTCAATTGCAGAATACAGAAGGGCAACTTGACACCTATCCGGTGAATGGCCAAGCCCTGAAAATAACTTTGCTTGATGACAACCCTTGTATATTATGTACATATTTTGCTTTTGTTTTCTTTTTCGTTTGCTTTTTTGTTTTTGATTTTTGTGTTTTCTTTGAAATACACATACCTGTATACTGAGCTATTCAGACCAAGACAATAGAAAATTCCTTCACTGAAATAACTTATGAGAAATTTGTACAAACATCAGTGGTATATTTTTGAAATTTATATCTATGTTGGAAAAGTCTGTTGTTTGAAAGAAGATGACTGATTTTGATCTTTGAGTAAAGCTTGTCATGGTCATCTATTATCTTTTTACGCTGTCCCTATTCCTTAAGGGAATGACTTAGAAGATGTCTCCCTGTCTTAGGAAGTTGTTTTTGTAAATAAAACATATCTGGATCTAAATAAAGGATAGTTCTAAAAAAAATTCTGATGAGGTCTGAAAAAATATGTTAAAATATCATGATTTTCAGCGTCACCCCGCTCAACTATATATCTATGAAAAAACAAAACAAAATAAATTATTAAGAAGAGCTGTGGGAAGTGTTTGTAAACCCGTCGGGATACTAAACAGGTCTGCTAGCAGCGAGTAAATGCATGCATGACGGCAAGGCAACTTCGTCGGGGTACTGAACAGGACCGCTAGCAGCGAAGCAATGTCGGGTATATGAAAATTTGTAAATAAGAAACCTCTTTAATGTCCTTTATTCTGATTTAGAACTTCTTGGCAGGATACAGATGTCAGAGTGGGTTAAATGACAACCCTGTCGAGGCTATGGACGCCTATTGGCAGTAGTGGGTCTGTCAACAGTATTGGAGATTTTATCTTTAATATCATGACTTGTTGATCTTAAGACTGTTATCTGTTTTCATCTTTTAAAACACTGCTGGAATATTTGGCTAATGATGATGTTTATACGATTTTCTGGTTGTTATTTTTTAGTTGGAATTATCTTTGTTGTCCTAATATGAATTTGTTCCTTTTGGCAGAGATAACTGCTTCTACCAGTGTGTCACCATTGTTGGCATCCAATTCACATTTTCAACTGAATAATAAGCTACCTACACCAATGTTTTGCAAACATCATTTTTTTGCGTCGCAATTTTTAAATAAACGACATTTTTATTTTTGTGACTTTTGCACATTTACCTTCGTTTTTCTTTTCACGACTGTAAGCGTGAAAACTTGGTCTTTCGTAGTCGCATTAAAATCATTATTTGAACTGTCATTATCCTCTGTGTCGATATGCCCATTGCGCTTACCTTATCATCATACAGTTGGCAAGACCTTATGATCTACACTCATTTGACATTCTTTGATTGATCATGCAGTTTCATTTCATGAGTAATTAAGTTTGTGATTCATTGGCAATTGGATTTATATGTTCTTTGATTTGATCTACTTTTCACATTGGTTAAACACTTGGTATTGATTTCAATTTGTATGATTGGTTTTAAAACTATGGTATAACCATTTCTTGCGCAAATGATTAATACACTTACCATTGGTTTCATTGGTCGGGCAAATGACATGATTTTTAAACCATACAATAGTGGGTTGAACAGATATAAGCACCAGTGGTTGTACCATTGGCAATAACTATTATGCATGGCAGAAATAAGCTCCACCACCTTCGCACGATGTCATTTATGCCTACCCCTTATCCCTGTTTCACCTCTGCTAGCTCGGGTAACCCTTCGTGCACTCTGCTCCTATGTGTGCTATGATCCAAACACTAGACTTACCATGTTCTTGGCTCCATGGCACCAGTGGTGTGAATCGAGCCGAACGGTAGCCAAGCCTTGCTACTATTCGACAATGCCCGAAAAGACTTAGAGGATAACGGTTGGCTCACCTTTGTACAGCGATTTGAGGGTTTTAATCTATTTGTTGCACAGTAGTTCGCTCTGACTTTTGATGGCTGTAGAGCCAAGGTGGGCGACATTCAGTTAGAAATCAGTGAAGAGTTTATTAGCTCTACTACAGGGTTACCATCCACGGGCCAACGTTGGTTTAAAAATTCAAAAGTGGAAGAGGTTCCATGGCCACCTCTGTTCGTCTCGCGAAAGGTCACATCCTGTGACAGAGGTATGCCCATTTCCATGCTTAAACCACGATGGCATGACATTTTGATGGTGGTTAAACAATTTGTGACCTATGAGGGTCGATATGGACTCATTTTTCTCTACCACCTGCGTTTGTTAATGAATTTTATAGGGTATCCATTGAATATGCCTTTCTACTTCCAGCGTAGCCTATACAAAATGTCAAAAAGGTTTAAAAGGGAGAAGGTCGATAGTAGCCTGTTCCACCATGGACTAATCAAACTTATCATTGTTCATCACTTAAGTCTCCACGGTGATAGTTGGCGAGCTTTTATCGCTCGAAATGGTTTTGATGATACAGACCCTGTCCAGATTGACAAGCCTATGATTAATGAAGCCAAGGTCGAGCCACTCGTGCCCTTCCATGTCCTACTGCCTTCTCCTAAACCTTCGGTCGACCCTGATGTTGACTTACAAAATGATATAACTGAGAAGGTTGAGGCTATTAAAAATCCTGTAAGCAAAAAAGCAAAGGCAAACCCTACTGTTGATGGCAAAGGAAAAAAGAATGCTCGGCTTATCTCGAGAATGGCTAGGAATAAGCCTAAACCTAGTGTTAAGCAGAAGCCCATAGTCCTTAGTGAGGATTCAGACTCTGACATAGAACGCTTCCTAGCTAGTGAGTACCCTTACTCACAGGGTCTGCACTCCGAGCCACCTTATGACTTCGTTTCCAATCTTCCCCCTTGCCTAAAGAATAATCCTAGCTACCCTGGGATCAAACTACCTAACGAAACCCTCGGAAATGTAACCAAACCCTCACCTGCACTTTCGAAGCCTGGACAGTCGTCCTGTGACCAATGTGATTTGTGGTTGGAACGATACCATATAGACGTTCCCCTACTTCAATCGAAAATCCAATCATTGGAAAATCAAGTTGCAGTATTGACCGGCCAAAGAGACAAACTTCAAGCAACTGATAGGAAGCAGAGAAACATTGGTTCCATCATTTTTAAAAACATTGAATCGGCTACAGCCGTTGTCAACTCCAAAATGTCATGATCAAGCTGTCTGCTCGTCATATAGGTATGAATTTTGATATCATTTTAGTTTTGTGAGTGACCAGGATTAATATAATGATTTGAATTTCAAAATGGCTCTGTCATAATGTTATTCATCCTGTACATTGTTTTCGCTTTGCTAAAAATGAATGAAGTTTCGATTTGGATACACGATTTACTCATGCCCAGTTTAGCCACTGATAGATTTTTTTTTTGTTTGTTTTGGATTTGTTTTGTATCTAATCTGAACAGGAGGTTTTCATGCTAGATTTAGAATACGATCATGTTTTGATTTGATTTCGTTATGGTTAGTATGTTGTGATTGTCGAACGATTTCGTGAGTTTGGTTGTTACGACCTTTTAATATGTTGTGTCATATAATTCTCTAAATCGGGAATACAACTCTAGTTGACTGTGATTTGGAAAGAATGACTCTGTTTTTATGGAAACAATACTCTCATTTAAGCCTGTGCAAATGATATCTACGCCTGAATCATGGAACGGTTTTGATCCACGACGATTATGTTAAACACCAGTTGTTCGATTCGCTTGATTGGATTGTTGTGTATCTTCAGTTAGTATAATCGATTTTATGAGTTGTATTCGTATCAAAAATAGACTTGATTCCATCTCTATCAATTTTAATTTTCAAACAAGTTTGTTAACTCAGATCGACCTATGTTATTTCTGTCAAATTCATATGAGGAAATTCGGGTAATAGTCATTTCAAAATGAATTCAAGAAATGATTTCGTGAATGATTTTGTCTGCCCCAATTTGCAATAACAAACGATCGAGCAATTCTTACAAACTCTGTTTCCAACTGATTGATCCTGTTATGATTTTGTTTGTGAACATTTACGCGCCAGTTTTGATTTAATTCGCTCATGGCATGGATCGTTTGTTTTACAGTTATGTCGATTTGAAAATGATCTTGTTTGGATTCAATCGTGTTTCCTATTGAGGAGGCAGCATAACATTGTCTTTGATTTGTTTTAATCGTATCGATTTCATTGTTGTTCGATATGATTCTGCCCACCTGACTTTGTGGCAACGAACGAAACATAGTATATGCATCTCTGTAGTCATTTGATTTTAGTTATGTTTTGGTCTCAAATTAGTATAACAATTTCAATTTGAATGATTTGTTTTCAAATAGCTATTGGATGATAGTTGAATTTAATTCTTTAAAAGATTTGAGTTGATTTTAATGTTGATTTTGTGTCTTATTTAGACCAGCTACAGAATCGCAAGATTCTGCAGCTAGTCTATAGAATTAGATTTTTTATCATTTTGTTAATAAAATACCCTTCTAACTTGTCCATTTTGAACACCTTTCAGGTACATCCGAATTGCATTGGACATACTGGATAGTCTAGGAGATAGTTGTGTGATTAGTTTTGTTTTAGGTTCCTAGTTTAGTCAAGACTTGGGATATCATCCCAGATTTTCTGTAAACAGTTTTGATAACTTCCACAGGGATGTTTTACCCTGTGGAAGGTCTTTAAATACTTATTATTTTGTGTAATAAGGGACATCCTCACTTGTGGGAGAACCAAGCTATGGATTTCTAATACAAACTAATACAAGAGTTGATGTTTTTCTATAGCTTTCGCTTTCATAATATCAATCTTTTGTTTCAAGTTTATGCATGTCGATTGCAGTGGATTATAGACTACTTTAGTTATCATAATCTGTTGCAGGGTGATATGATTTAATTAATGTTTTATCCATATCTGATTTCTTTCATTACTTAAAAAATACAGCAATTACTTTGTTTAGTTAATGAATGACAGATTTCTCTTCTTCATCAATTGAATCATTTCGTATGGATCTTTGCATATGGGTTTATCTAACTGTGAAGGTTTATGAATCATAAGATTGTTGTAATTTTTATGTCTTATTTGTCCTGTAATCATAATTGAAGAGCACTGCAGCTATCGTTTACGAGAAGAGCCTGGATAATTCGGTGCAGGTTTCCTCTCTCCGATCAGCTAAGTCAATCATCATACACAGGACAAATCTGGAGCATTTCTCCAGGTTAGTTTATGATTTATTTTCGTTAGTTTGTTTAGTATAATATTAGTAGTTTAGTTAGATTTGTAGTTAGAATTAGTATATTAGTTGTTTAGTTTAGTTAGTTTTTGTTTTATTTCTTGTTCATAAAATTATACAATCAACAAAAAATATCTCTCTCTGCCTTAGGATAGAATGCAAATGAGTTTTTCAGGTTTTATTCAAATCTGTAAATTGTAAATATTGTACATTTTGTGAATAAGTTATATTTTCGTTAGTATTTAGATAGTTAATTAGTTAGAGTTTGTATAGTATTAGTTAGTAGATTGTATATAGAGAATAGTTAGATTAGTTTAGTTAGTTTTAATAGTTAGTTTTAGTTAGATTAGTTAGTTTAGAGTAGTTTTCTTTTGTTTTCTTAGGACCTTAGATCGGCTAACGGAGCCACTAAACTCGTCAGGGTGGTTCATCCCAAACGGCTTGGGTTATTAGACAACCCCGAACCATTTCCACTCTTCCAGTTGACGGACGGTCGATTTCGCCCGTCAAGACTCCCTTAGTCAGACACATATGTTGATTTAATATCCTTGGAGAAGTTTACTCACAAAATCCTATTCCAAGGCACTAAATCCTAAGCTAGTTTTTGCACCCTAGAAAATAAAATCGTGACTAATCAATTTTAAATTATAGCATTAATTTCAATAGTCGTGCTTACTCAAAAAGGTATGGTAGTGAAACTCATGATGTTATGACTAAGCAAGTAAAGTAAATATGAATACAATGCAAAGTCCTAACTTCAATTTTCAATGAATGATATGCTTCTCAAAACAATGCAATTTTCAATTTCAACTTTGCAATTCTGAAATAAAAATGCAATCTTTCTTTACATGCACTAAGCTAAATGACAAAGACTCAAAAGATCAAAATGCCAATCAATGTAAAATTCGTAATATTTTTGTATTTTCAATATAAGAAAAATGAAAATGCTTGGACTGAACAACAACTTGATATATAAATACTCTATTGTGTATAGAAAGAGACAACTCAAGTAGGATACCAAGAAGAAAAACACCCAGCCCAATGTACAAGGACAATCAAAATGAAAAGATGATGAGAAAGACTCCGCCCAAAAATTCAACCAAAGATAGGTTTCCTGTCATCCCTCAGACACTTAACAATCACTACACAGACCCAAGAAGAATCAAAAATCATCAAAACCCACCCAGCAACCACAAAACCCAGCAAACAAGCAAAAGAGGTTGATGTACGCGATTGTTCAAGGAAAAAACATGTATGTACGCAGCTTGTAGAAGGAAAACACGCATATATACGCGTCTTTGAAGCAAAAACCCACATATATGTTTCAAAAACAAAGCTAGGCAAAGGAGAAGGTTGAAAGACTCAGACCCAGAGTGAACAGAGGTTGTCAAGCAATGATATGACAAGAAACGCAATAGGAACAAGAGAAATCTAAGGAAAAAAACATTCCAAACCCTAAGAAAGAAGATTCAATCCCCAATATGGTTGCCAATTTTTTTACGAGGAAAATCTCTCTATGGATAGGGTAAACCAAAACAGACAAAAATGACTACAGAAATCAACTCTAGTCTCAAGTATGGTATACAAAAAAATATGCTAGCGAGACAAGATAAAATGCCTACCTTGTCCAGACATTCAATGAAGTCCACCATTGAGCACTTGACCCAAAGCAATATACCTGCAACTAGTCCTCAAAAACCAAGCAAAGCAATCATATGGTGATAATATATGATGTTAGCACAATCCATAATATACATAACAAATATGCCCATGGAATAATAATTCAAATATTTGCAAGATATCAATTGGACGGGAAAAGAGTATTTCTATTAATATATGATCAACAAAAGTGAAAAAGTTATAGACTTCCGTGTTGACACGGTTCGGAACCGAGAAACTAAGTTCCTTCCAGTTGGGCCTCCACCACTTCAATCCTCCACCAAAGGCAAGCTCATAGAAGAGAGACAATGAATTTATCAATCAATAAGGGAAGAGCTTGGGAGCTGAACACTGTGTTCATACTTAAAGGACAAAGGGATGCAAACTCAATATAAAGTGAATAATTTCTCTAGAGTAAATTTGCTCTCAAATTTGAATTCTTTCTCCTCTTTTCCATAGCTCGGAACTGGCCCCTTTATAGCCTTCAAATGGAATTGAAGGGTTGATTTGGAACATTTCCAGTATATGGAAGGCCAAGGATCATTAATCTCCTATCATGACATGGAAACCCGACACCATTTTTCATTTTTGGGCACAAATCCTGATGTACGTGGGTTGTAGTGGTGCAACCTACGTATACGCATGTTGTATAGTATGCAAGGTGCGTACATGTGGAAAAAATGTATTTTTAGATATGGGATTTGCAAAAAGGGATGAAAATTCTGCATAGGGAAATGGAAAAAGGCCCTCTATGAAAGATTTCATAGGGTGAGGCAAATATTTCTATAACAATGTTGACCTTTGAGAGCCCATGACGTCACCATCATGACCCTGGACGTCATCCAGAGTTGGGGTTTACATTTTGAGGGAAGTTGTTAGCTAGTTGGCATGTGTGGGCATCATCCAGGACCTTTGTAGGCCAAACGTTTTGCATCTGAAGCCAAACGTTTCACCTTAGGACCTCAATGTTACCCTAGAAGGGAGTGACGTCACCCTTGAAGATGATTTTAGGGGTTAATTAATTTTATTTATGCAAATAACTAAATTTTGATGTAATTTGGCCATGTCGGCCTTTTATTTGACCTAATTCTAGTTAAAGGTCAAATTTTTGTATAAAAAGAGTTAAAGTACTCTCATTTTATCATCATCACTCATCACACACTAAGTGTGGTCTAAAATTTGTGCCCTTTTTGGGAGTTATTGGCTGAAATAGGGAGGCGCACTTGTCTTGGAGGTTAAATTTTGCAACTTGGATCATTTCTTGGTGAAGTTGCTTGGCAATCTAAGGTTTTATTGCTTGATTATTCTTGGTGAAGTAAGTAAATATGCAATTCTTCATTTCATTTGAATGGTTATGGTATATTTGCTTATTCATGTTAAATATTATGAAATTGCTTTCTTGACAAACCCTAGGAGTAAAGGACTTAAATTACCACTTCTTTGCTCTTCATTTGCTAGATTTTACTAAGGTGATTTTGACTTAGATAAACTTCTAGATCCCTAAATACTAGAACTTTAGAAACCATTATCTAGTCATTGTTGCTCTTAATACCTTTTAATAGTCTAAGGAAGGAAGATTTTCTAGGGCCTAAAATTGCTTACTCTCTAGTAAATTTGTCTTTAGGGTTTGGATGTTTGAGGCCTTGAAGTGCCAACACCTCCTCCATCCACCTCTTCTCCTTAGATAAGTATAATCATTGTTGCTACTCCTCCAAGTAAAAATATGTCAGCTATTGACTCCATTACCCATAAAGGCACTAGTCTACTCACTCTAGTGAATGATTGATCAAACAAACACTCAAACCTTCTTCCTTGAGGCCTTTGCTAACTTCTACTAACCCTAGACTAGGCTAATTCATTAGCTAACTTGATTTTGCTGCAAATCAATGCTACAACTATAATAATCATACTAATTTGTTGCATATACCTACATAAATTGCACCTAACTCATTCAGAAATTGCTTGTGAGAATTGTCAAACAATCTACTAGATAAATGCTAAGTTTATATGGGCTTTTCTTGCAATTATGAGCACTAGAACTGGCTTTTGTTACAAAATATAGTTACAACCATCTAACTGCAGCAAATTCTATGCAAAATTAACATTTAAGGCTAACCAAACATTGCCAATTTTTCTTGTGACAAATAATTATCATTTTGCTTAGTTAAAACTACATTTTCTTGACTTCTTCAAGAAATTTGAAGGAATATTTTTTGCAGTTGTTACAAAATACTTATTGCTATTGTAAACTAATTACATTGCTGCAATTTTATATCAGATAGCCTATTTTTTGAAGTTTCATGGTCTTATGAAGAACTAACATCATTTGGTACTTCAAAGTTGCCATATTTTTCCTTTGTTGTCTTGTTCCAGGTAGTACACTTTATTTTCACTTTGTTTCATCTCTTAAAGACCTAAAGAACCTTTTGA
Source organism: Picea sitchensis (assembly GCA_010110895.2). Lineage (NCBI taxonomy): Eukaryota > Viridiplantae > Streptophyta > Pinopsida > Pinales > Pinaceae > Picea > Picea sitchensis. The sequence goes on from SNQJ01S0038733.1 coordinate 83,463, forward strand.
CTTGAGTGACCAGTGAGATGGGGACTTTCTTGCATCTTTTCCTTAGTTATCAGCCCTTTAGGTCACTGGGGAGGTATCCCTTTGGGTAGTCTTGATATACTCCTAAACATAAGAGGTTTTCCTATTAAGGTGATAGTGATAGGTCACCCCCCAGTTACATCAATCTTGCATCACTTGCCTTGGGCTTTGGGAAAGTATAGATTGTGCAATAATAGAGCCTACATCAGATTTATTGCACAAAAGACTTGGGCACGTGAAAAAAAGAGGTATGAAAATCCTTTCTAAGAAAAACCTTTTTCCTGGGATAAAAGGTATAGATATTAAATTTAGTGAACATTGTACTATGGGTAGACAGAAAAGGGTATCATTTATGAGGAATAATTTTAAAAGGGATACATAAATATTAGATATGGTGCATTCTAATTTTTGTGGCCCAATTAATATAAAATCATTAGGAGGAGTTTCTTATTTTGTTACGTTTATTGATGATGATTCAACAAATGTGTGGGCTTTCCCTATTAAGGGAAAGGATCAAGTTTTAGACATTTTCAAAAATTTCATATGGTTGTTGAAAGGGAGATTAACAAATTATTGAGATGTATTAGAATTGATAATGGTGGGGAATATTTATCTAAGGCTTTGAATAATATTGTAGTAAACATGGCATAAAGCATGTAAAAATTGTTCCTCTCACCCCGCAACAAAATGGAACAGATGAGAGAATGAATCAAACAATAATGGTGAAGGTGAGAAGCATGCTTTCAAATTTTGGTTTGCCTAAACAGTTTTGGCCAGAGGCTATTCATACAAGTTGATACTTAATAAATGACTCTCCCACAACTTCATTGGATGGTGGAATTCGTGAAAAGGTATGGACTGGTAGGGATTTATGTTACACTCGTTTGAAAATTTTTGGTTGTGAAGCATGCGTGCATATTCCTAAAGAACAGAGATCCAAGTTGGATGAAAAGTCATTGAAATGCATTTTATTAGGATAAGTTGATAATGAGTTAGGTTTCTCGTTGTGGGATCCTATAAAAAGGAGAGTTATTAGAAGTAGGGGTGTCATTTTTAATGAATAACAAATGTTTAAAATTACTAACAAAGGTGTGGAGACACATAAATTTGTTGAAATTAAAGGGAAATAAGAGAATTAACCACCATTACAAGAAGACATTAATGAGAAGTCATTACAACAAAATGAAAATCGAGAAAAACAAGAACAAGAGAATGAAGAACAACAAAATCGACAACCACTAAGAGAAATGTCACCACAAAATTTATCAACTCACGGGTCTTCAAGGCCACATAGGCCTTCAGAAAGGTATCATCCCTCACAATATATTTTATTGACTGATGAAGGTGAACCTTCTTGTTTTCAGGAAGCATGTGAAGGAGAAAATGGTATCGAATGGAAAAAGGACAAGCAAGACGAGACAAAATCCCTACATGATAATAAGACATGGGATTTGGTTGGAAGGCCAAAAGGGATAATGGTTTTAAAGAACAAGTGGGTGTATAGAATAAAACTTGAAGGCGAGGAAAATCAATAAATATTTAAAGCAAGTCTAGTGGTGAAAGGATTCAAGAAAGAACAAGGTATTTATTTTACATAAATTGTAATACCCCCAAGTTAATCCCCATTGTAATTGTAAACATATGTTTATAGTTGGTGAGCCAGAATATTATAGGCCATAGTGCCTATGTGATTATTAGGCCGAGGAGACTGGTTTGCTAAAAGGATAGTGTGCCTATATTGTAATGTGTAATCATACTCACATTATTAATAAAATACATCATTG
>SNQJ01S0038733.1:99671-117402 GCA_010110895.2 Picea sitchensis
TCTCCCTTGGACTTGCCCTCCTAAATAGAAAGAGCCCCCCATCGAGGTGACAGTGGGTGGGGAAGCTCCTGTTACGCCGGTTTCAAGCCTTGACTCAAGCCCTTGGAACTATCCTACAAACCGTGCGATAACACACCCCAAGGTGACACACTTGGGCGTATAGACCCCTTCTTCAAAATCTCTTCAAGTTGCATCTGCAACTCCTTCATCTCTGGCATACTCATCCTATAAGGAATATTGGACATAGGTGCTACTCCCGTCATTAGATTTATAGATAATTCAATATCTCTTTTTGGAGGAAATCCCAGTATCTCCTTAAATACATCCTCAAACTCTTTCAATACTACACAATACTCCACACTTTTCACGTTATCCTTAGGTTCCTCTTCTATGTGCATTGTGAATACCTAACATCATTTCTTGTATATTTTATTCAACTGCAAAGACGAAACTTCTCTGATAGTCACAGCTCTTGGAATTCGTTAAACTGACCTCAAATTTCCTTTCTCATCCAGGCAAGTAAATGCCTTATTGTAACAATCCAGGACAACATGTTCCTCGTCCAACCAATCCGTGCAAATGAGGAAATCATACAAACCCAAAGGTATAATATTGAAATTAGCCTTTGTGCGGAATCCGTTCATCTCCATTGGACATGCCTTAACCATCTCATTGATTTTTCTTTTTTCTTCTGTATCTAACTACACCAACCAAGGTTTTCCAAGCTTGCTTCTCGGCAAATGGAATATTTCCACCATCTTAGGATCTAGATAACTATGACTAGTTTCTGAGTCAATTAAAATAGAAATGGGCTAGCCATTGATCTTACCTTCCACCTCAATCATGTGAGACTGAAACCTAGCCTGCTTGTTATCCAATGTGGTGTAAATCCTTGGCACATTTCTACCCATTTCCTCTATTAATGCTCTGTAATTTGCCCAAGGCTGCGGAGGTAGTCACAGAGGTAACCTCAAACCACTTGGAGTCTTGGATCTAGCCCTCCAAGACTCAGAGAGGGATATCTCTGTATGGTTTAAACTTGGTTTGTAATAGGATAGATATCAGGATAGCTATGAAAGTATGGGGTTGGGGATTTTAAATGGTTGTTTTGGGATAGCAAGGAGGGCCATTGGGCAAATGGGGTCTACACTTAAAAACGTGATTCACTCTTAGATCTAGACAAAACTCTTACACAGGGCAAGGTAGTGGAAATGTTGGATCGAATTAAGTTTGAATGGTGTCGATTTGAGGGAAAGTAGGGGAGGAAAAAGCCAAGCAAATGAGCAGTTAAGAATTCATAAACTAATCTTTGTAGAGGAGAAACATAAAGATTATCACAAGATCATATGCAGAGTATTTTGCTAATAAATTCTGCTCTGTTATTATCTTCTGACAATAAGAATTGAAAACAAGTGGAAAGATGACAGGAAAAATACTTAGCAGAGAAAGAAAACAAGTGGAATGATGACAGAAAAAGTTTTCTGGAATGGCAAAGCCCATGTTCCAGCCAAATGGAAAAAAACCTCACAGGTCTAACCCCATGTTTGTCTTTTACATGTGCATATATAAGAAAAATGCCTCAGCCTTCAAAAGATTCGAGCTTTAACTCTGCTTTCTGAAAATAGAAAAGCAGTTACACTCCTCTCGACACCTGTACACTGTATCCTAAAACAAATAAAACAGCAAATCAAAGGAAAGTTCGATTTGATAACTGTTTTTTGAACATTTTGAACATCTGGAACGTTGGAGGTTTGTTAAGATTTGTTGGTGAATAGACTCTAACAGCATCAAAACAGATAAATGCAGAATCAGTCGAATGCTTGGGGTTGTTGGAGATTTGCTGCCAGTTGGAGGATCGGTGCTCTAACCACTGCCTGAAAAATAGGAAATCTTTTCCATTTTTCATGAGTGAAGTTAAATTGCCACTGGTCGAGCTGCCATATTCTCCATGATCTCCCTCAAACTGTTGCCTCGCATCCTGGAAGGATGATATGGTGTTTTGACTGCCAGTTACATTCTAAAGAATGCCTCAAAACAAGGATACTCTTCCACCTCTGTCTAACTGCTGCCTCGGATTCTGGAGATGATCTTTTTCTTGTTGGATTTGCTCCTAGAAATATGGGATTTTATTTCCACCTATATATTTGACTGCCTTGAAACGAGAAACTGTATCTTGTTGAAGCTCGAATGGGTGTTTTGGACAAAACAACATTCATTCTATGACTCAATCATAGGTTCAATATGAAATGTGAACTGGTTGAAGTTTGAATCAGTTGAGCCTTCTACAATTTCTAGCCCAAAGAAACATCTGCATAAGGTGGTTGTACATTTTTCTAAACATTACCACTACTTGCTCAAAAATTTCTTCTTAGCTGAAAGATTAGAAGTAGATCAGTAAAAACACCTGGTCTTGTACTTTCCTTTGTTTATCTGATATTTCTGCTGCTTTTCCTGACTACGGAATTAAATTGTTCGTTGGGAAATGTAGAATTTCTAGGAAAACAATTATTCAACCATTGTGTCTTCTTCAATCTCACCGGGTACCTCATTAAACATGAATTGCTCCTGATATTCCATAAGGAATTGTGTTGACCTCTTAACATCCACAAATAATTGGCAAACCCTGCTAACATCCACAATCTCAACAAGTTTCCCCTTTCGCTTCTGACAAGCTAGTGTAGCTACTGTGATTAAGTGAATGGCATAGCGCAATGATGTCTCAAACCCTATCTTTGTTAGAAGTTCCTTGGCTTCATCTGACATTCCAAGGTCTTCTTCTTCACATCTGATATCAAGAATTTGGCGCATCTCATCTTCTGTATATCGATGTGTCGAAATGATGAGCAGGCGGTCCAAGAGATCAATGGGTATACCATGTGGGGACTTGTAATTTGTTCCACAGATTTTTGTGATACCACGATTTGTTGCAACAACCAATATCAGTGCCATGTCATTTTCCAGAGCACAATTCAAAAATGAGAAGCATTCAATGTCAAGCATATGGACTTCATCAATAAAAAGCACACCTGGTAAAATTTCATCTTTGCCTTCTTCCCTCCATTCAACAACTTTACTGTCAATCTGTTCCTCTTGAAAACACGACATAAAACAAAACATCCCGAATACCAGCAACACCAGCAATAACAATGTGTGTTCCAATAGCAGTTTGAGTTGAAATCCTATTACCAAACACAATAATCGAGATACCAATAACAAACACCCGCTTCAAGACATTGCCAACAGCATGGGTGAGTGGTGTAACCCGCTATTAGTGATAGAACATGCGAAGGTGAAGAGTACTGAATATAAAAACTCATAACAATGCTAAGTTGAGTTTCCCATCTGCGCACTCTTTGAATGATTTTTGATGATTTCAGAGCATGCTCACATATATTCCTTCATTACGATGGCATCTTGCCAGATCGAGCAGATAATCAAAGATGGTGAAACAACACCTTCTATTGACGACAACGATCTTCTTGGTGGACAATACATTTGGACAAATGGCATTTCAAGGCCATATTTTTGTTTGATTTCCTATCATGGGCGTATGCAGCCTGAGTTTCAGAACTAACAGAAACGAGATCACATCTTTTGGACACATGTACATTCGCCTTGGAACCTAATTACCCTTTACGCATGCGTGCTTCCTTGAATTTGACACCTTGAATCTGGTTCAAACACCTGGCATAGGGTTTAGAAGCTGCGTTTTATATATTTTTTACATCTTGGAGATTAGTCCCACATCAGCGAAGGAAGAGAGTCCTTCAGAGTTTAAATATCACACGATTACAATATATAATCGATGATGTGAGCCCAAGGCTATCCCTTGTGTTCAGCGCTGGCTTGTGTGTTGTTTGCTTGTGAAAGGTGCTAAGTCTCATTGTTGAGTACTTGGAGATTGTCCCTCGGCCAATATACCTTTTGGAAAATATTTTTCGACCAGTTTATGTTTTGATACACCAGACAGAACACTCTTCATGCAGACCGAGGGGCCAATTTTTTTTTAAACTAGCTACATGCTTTCGATGGCTAGAGGTACACAAAAAATGGGTTCTAAGCGACCAAAATATCTCACTTTCGATAGCTAACATAGTATGAATCTCTACCCTTTAACCACCGAAAACAAAAAACTCTTGTGTGATAACCTTTGAGGTGAATTGAGAAATTTCTGTCGCTTTTACACCTTTGTTGTGTGTCGTGAGCAAAAACATAATGCCTGAAAAAGATAGATATTAGTCAGAACATTGATTTCCCTATTATATAGGGCTCTAACATAGGCTCCACCTGGGGAAGATAGCTCCGAAGGAGATGTCTAGAACTGCTGAACTCTGGGAACTTGATAATCAGTGCCTTATCCATCGGGTTGTTCCCCAATATGAAACCTGATCTGCTACAAAATCCTTGTTAGCTGAAAATCTTGAACTGAAACCAAAACTCTCTGCAAACTGAAGTCTGGATCACACTTGAACTAAAAGGATGAAAAGCAATTTGAAACTGAAACTAAAAAAATGCTTAGAGTACTGAACTTATTTTCACCCATCTATCTACCCTAATCTACCTCATAATTTTGCTAAATCAGGTAATACAGAAATGCCAATGGAGCCAGTCAAGTAGCTGCAAAGACAAATGAACAACTTGACTGCTTGTCAGTGAAATCCTAAGTATACCTTGAGTATGTGTCCTCATAATATGAAATGGAAGCTGTTGACATTTTTAGTCCTTATAGAGAAAACATATTTGAAAACTCAAGCTAACATGGACCTCCATGTAATCCGCTATAGGGTCAATTAAAACTTGATGCATGATATTTGCCTCTAGATCTTCAATGACTAGTTGATCAGTTGCATCCTCAAAATCAAACCATGCATCTGCAACTTCATCCTTATACTTGAAAACGTAATCATCATCAATCTTCAAATCAACAGGTAGTATGATTTCCTCTTGCTTTGCAGAAGGAAGATTTTCCAAGAATTCTTTGAGATCTAGGAAATTATATGACTGAATTTGAGAATCGAAAAGTTCAATATCATTTTCAAACTTTTCAATAACTAGCTCAAGAAAACAAATTTTACTTTTAGGGGAAAATTTTCTCGATTCCAAAATACAAAACACAGTTGTTAAAAAGTCTTCGTCAATGTGAAATTCTGCTAACTTACCCCTGAATTCTTCTATGGCTTCACAAGATATAGGATTTTCCACGTACCTTGTCATCTTGAAACGTCATCAAGGCTTTGAAATATGGATTCTTCAGCAGTGAAGTCGCTTGTGAACTTTGAAGCTTGGGATCTTAAACAATGGAGTCGCCAGGTGAATGGTACAACCTTCCTGTGCTTAGCTTTTGTTCACCATCAGAAGTCAAATCTGAACTTGATATATTTTCTTGGAGAACTCGAAAGCTTGTTCCCCAGTATGGTCGCCAAAATGTTAACGCTCTGTAATTTGCCCAAGGTTGCGGAGGCAGTCACAGAGGTAACCTCAAACCACTTGGAGTCTTGGATCTAGCCCTCCAAGACTCGGAGAGGGCTCTCTCTGTATGGTTTAAACTTGGTTTGTAACAGGATAGATATCAGGCTAGCTATGAAAGTATGGGGTTGGGGTTTTTAAATGGTTGTTTTGGGACAGCAAGGAGGGCCATTGGGCAAATGGGGTCTGCACTTAAAAACGTGATTCACTCTCAGATCTAGACAAAACTCTTACACAGGGCAAGGTAGTGGAAATGTTGGATCGAATTAAGTTTGAATGGTGTCGATTTGAGGGAAAGTAGGGGAGGAAAAATCCAAGCAAATGAGCAGTTAAGAATTCACAAACTGATATTTTTAGAGGAGAAACATAAAGATTATCACAAGATCAGATGTAGAGTATTTTGCTAATAAATTATGCTCTGTTATTATCTTCTGACAATAAGAATTGAAAACAAGTGGAAAGATGACAAGAAAAATACTTAGCAGAGAAAGAAACGCCACCAACACATCCGCACAAGAATCCTGTGAAAAGCATGCCCATTACATATCAATCATTTAATGATGACAGAAAAATTTTTCTGGAATGGCAAAGCCCATGTTCCAGCCAAATGGAAAAACACCTCACAGGTCTAACCCCATGTTTGTCTTTTACATGTGAATATATAAGAAAAATGCCTCAGCCTTCAAAAGATTCCAGCTTTAACTCTGCTTTCTGAAAATAGAAAAGCAGTTACACTCCTCTCGACACCTGTACACTGTATCCTAAAACAAATAAAACAGCAAATCAAAGGAAAGTTTGATTTGATAACTGTTGTTTGAACATCTAGAACGCTGGAGGTTTGTTGAGATTTGTTGGCGAATAGACTCTAACAGCATCAAAACAGATAAATGCAGTAAATGCAGAATCAGTCGAATGCTTGGGGTTGTTGGAGATTTGCTACCAACTGGAGGATCGGTGCTCTAACCACTACTTGAAAAATAGGAAATCTTTGCCATTTGTCATGAGTGAAGTTAAATTGCCACTGGTCGAGCTGCCATCTGCTCCATGATCTCCCTCAAACTGCTGCCTCGAATCCTGGAAGGTTGATCTGGTGTTTTGACTACCAGTTACATTCTAAAGAATGCCTCAAAACAAGGATACTCTGCCACCTCTGTCTAACTGCTGCCTCGGATTCTGGAGATGATCTTTTTCTTGTTGGCTTTGCTCCTGGAAATATGGGATTTTATTTCCACCTATATCTTTGACTGCCTTGAAACGAGAAACTGTATCTTGTTGAAGCTCGAATGGGTGTTTTGGACAAAACAACATTCATTCTATGACTCAATCATAGGTTCAATATGAAATGTGAACTGGTTGAAGTTTGAATCAGTTGAGCCTTCTACAATTTCTAGCCCAAAGCAACATCTGCATAAGGTGGCTGTACATTTTTCTAAACATTACCACTACTTGGTCAAAAATTTCTTCTTAGCTGAAAGATTAGAAGTAGATCAGTAAAAACACCTGGTCTTGTACTTTCCTTTGTTTATCTGATATTTTTGCTGCTTTTCCTGACTACAGAATTACACTGTTCGTTGGGAAATGTAGAATTTCTAGGAAAACAATTATTCAACCATTGTGTCTTCTTCAATCTCATCGGGTACCTCATTAAACATGAATTGCTCCTGATATTCCATAAGGAATTGTGTTGACCTCTTAACATCCACAAATAATTGGTAAACCCTGCTAACATCCACAATCCCAACAAGTTTCCCCTTTCACTTCTGACAAGCTAGTGCAACTGTTGTGATTAAGTGAATGGCATAGCGCAATGATGTCTCAAACCCTATCTTTGTTAGAAGTTCCTTGGCTTCATCTGACATTCCAACGTCTTCTTCTTCACATCTGATATCAAGAATTTGGCGCATCTCATCTTCTGTATATGGCTGTGTCAAAATGATGAGTAGGTGGTCCAAGAGATCAATGGGTATACCATGTGGGGACTTGTAATTTGTTCCACGGATTTTTGTGGTACCAGGATTTGTTGTAACAACCAATATCGGTGCCGTGTCTTTTTCCAGAGCACGATTCAAAAATGAGAAGCATTCAATGTCAAGCATATGGACTTCATCAATAAAAAGCACACCTGGTACAATTTCAGCTTTGCCTTCTTCCCTCTCAGCAACTTTACTGTCAATATGTTCCTCTTGAAAACATGACATAAAATAAAACATCCTGAATACCAGCAATAACAATGCGTGTTCCAATAGCAGTTTGAGTTGAAATCCTATTACCAAACACAATAATTGAGATACCAATAACAAACACCCACTTCAAGACATTGCCAACATCATGGGTGAGTCGTGTAACCCGCTCCAAGGTATTGGTGGCTATTTGGTTATATAGGTGATAGAACATGTGAAGGTGAAGAGTACTGAATATAAAAACTCATAACAATGCTAAGTTGAGTTTCCCATCTGCGCACTCTTTGAATGATTTTTTATGATTTTAGAGCATGCTCACATATATTCCTTCATTGCGATGGCATCTTGCCAGATCGAGCAGATAATCAAAGATGGTGAAACAACACCTTCTATTGAAGACAACGATCTTCTTTGTGGACAATACATTTGGACAAATGGCATTTCAAGGCCATATTTTTGTTTTGATTTCCTGTCATGGGCGTATGCAGCCTGAGTTTCAGAACTAACAGCAACGAGATCACATCTTTTGGACACATGTACATTCGCCTTGGCACCTAATTACCCTTTACGCATGCATGCTTCCCTGCATTTGACACCTTGAATTTGGTTCAAACACCTGGCATAGGGTTTAGAAGCTGTGTTTTATATATTTTTTACATCTTGGAGATTAGTCCCACATTAGCGAAGGAAGAGAGTCCTTCAGAGTTTAAATATTCACACGATTACAATATATAATCAATGATGTGAGCCCAAGGCTATCCCTTGTGTTCGACGTTGGCTTGTGTGTTGTTTTCTTGTGAAAGGTGCTAAGTCTCGGTGTTGAGTACTTGGAGATTGGCCCTCGGCCAATATACCTTTTGGAAAATATTTTTCGACCAGTTTATATTTTGATACACCAGACATAACACTCTTCATGCAGACCGAGGGGCCAATTTTTTTTTAAACTAGCTACATGCTTTCGGTGGCTAGAGGTACACAAAAAATGGGTTCTAAGCGACCGAAAGATCTCACTTTCGGTAGCTAACATAGTATGAAACTCTGCCCTTTAACCACCGAAAACAAAAAACTCTTGTGTAATAACCTTTGAGGTGAACTGAGAAATTTATGTCGCTTTTACACCTTTGTTGTGCGTCGTGAGCAAAAACATAATGCCTGAAAAAGATAGATATTAGTCAGAACACTGATTCCCCTATTATATAGGGTTCTAACATCCTCTATTATCAAATCTTGGTGTACACTATGTGCAATCCTTGCTTTATCACCTCTTTCGGAGGAATCTCTGCACACATGATTTCCGCCACAACCCCAACTCTACATAGGTTGTTTCCATGACTTTTGTCCCACTGTTTCTGACATTCTGGTCTCTTGGAGAGTTGCCTGTACTTGCACATTATTTCTGAAAAATGGTGTCTTAACTCCCTTCTTCCTTTGTTCCACCTTTCTTTTCATATTATCTTCCTAATCCTTTTGGAAAGTCGGTCTTCCCCTTTGTTTCTCATAAAGACACTTAGTGCACCTTATGGTTTATTCTAACGTCTTAGGGTCATCTTATTGTATGTCGTCGCTGAAAAATGAGGGAAACCCACTCAAATATCTCTAAATCTTCACTTTCATCCTTGATAAAATGTACATATTTTAGAAATTCTAAAAATATTCTTTCATACGCGTATATTGTCATGCTCACAAGCTTGAGTTCGAATAAATCCTTCATTTTCCTATCATAGCACCGCTTAGTTAAGTATTTCTTGTGGAAATACCTTTTGAAATCCCTCCAATTCACGTTCTTCTCTCAATGTGCTACACTTACACATATTGATCCCACCACATTGATGCCTTTCCTTTTAACTGATAAATAACAATTATCCCTTCTTCCTTCCTAGAATAGTTATGCAGCTAGAAGTATTTCCTCATACCCAACAACCAGGTATTCGCTTCTTCATCCTTTTTGTTTTCACCATCAAAGCTAGGAGGCTTGATTTTTTTCATTTCCCCATGTAGCTCTTCCACCCCATTCCTTCTCTTATGCTTTCTGACAGGAGATGGACTCAAACTACTGCACGCTTTCCTGAAAGAATGCTTACCAACACTTCTTTCTTCTCTTATTTTCTCATCATGAGACTCGCGACTTCTTGATCTACTTGACTCTATCTCCTTATCCATCTTATTTTCTATTATGTCCAAGCTCTACATCATTTTGAAACTGAAGTCATCTTGTTGCACCTTGGTTGTCATAAGCCTTTCATTATCAGCCCTATAACTTTGGACATCTTTCTGTAATACTTTATAGTTTCTACCAAGTTCATGTGCTCCTCCTTGGATTATGTACCATTAGCACCCAAATCAACATAAAGATATTTGAACTCATCATCATTATTGTAATTCCTCTACGCACAATCCATGGTTTTAACCTTCTGCACTGACTATGTCCTGCTCTAATCGTTGATAATTCTACAAAATGTGCAGGCAATTAATATTTTTTAGATGATTTCATGCAACAACTACATGAAAAATTAGCACCATCTTGTTGAAATCCTTTCTTCATATTTATTGGATGCTTTTAACCTCCCAACTCTAGTGTGAAAACTTGTGCATCACTTCTCTTTGTGTGCATCACAATTCTATACCACGAACCAATGGTTCCCCACACAAACTAAAATATGCACTGTGCAGTATCAATTCTTAGCGCACACATCTATTCATGCTAATCTCTGACCCACAAAATTCAAGTGTTGAACCAATATCTCTGATACCAATTTGTAACATCTCCAACCACCTAGGTTGGGCCATGCTACTCCATAAAACACTCTGAAAAATTTCAGATATCACTTTGTAACGTACCCAATCACCCCAGGTTGGGCCACATCACACAACCTCAACTTCAGGAGCAACAAGTCAACCAAAATGTAACATTTACAACATACCACTGACCAATGTTACTCTATAAGTACACTGCATAGAATCTACTTTAAACACAAATCTACGCAGAAGTAACGTGCTCATCCCAAACTTAAGTCATGCCACACAACTTATAACAGCGGAAGCAACGGTCTCTTTTTAATACAACATTAAGCAGCGGAAGTAACTCAAAACTATGCGCACCATCATACTGTTCACACAACACAACCCCGCGCACAACCATCTAAGTGTCATGCCCCAACTCTGATTTCATTGTACGCGGAATCTAATTCTTTGTCCACACACACAAATTCCAACCTCTTGGTAAACACACGATACCATCTTGTGCACCTGGCCACAAAATCCTCTTCTTGATGACTCATAACAAAAATTACAAGGTTAACTTAACATGTAAGACTAACCACATTGGTCATATCCAAGAACAACTACAAATATAGGCTATAAGCATCATACTTATAGGTGCAAGGGACATTAAATAAAATAACAACAGACACGTATATGCAACAATATACAATAATTAACCCATATCCAACATAGATAAATATGCACACAGTAAACAAGACGAGCACTTAAAGAACACTTATCTTTTATAAAGTCACCAACTATGGCCTTGAATCAAAAGTTCCTCCCAACCATAGACTATATTGCTCATAATATTTCAGCAACAGGTCAACCCCGAGCTGGGGCTTGAACTCCACCAGGGAAAAAGACTTCTAGTGACACACTAAGGTCTGACTCTCAACATAATTGCTTAGTCTTAGGTTCCCATTGTTGCAACTAGCTCACAGTCCCTCATTCCCCGCGCACCTGTTATACCCAAGGAAGTGTGCCCCTTCTCTGCTCAATAGTTCTTATGTTGCCCCACTTCCCTTCCTAGGGTTACCAGCAACAGGCCAGACAAGAAGTCTCCAAGCCCTGTGACTAATTCTCACCGCACCAGGGAACAACTCTAAAAAATACTCTCACCTAGAGAGTAAGCTCCCAGGTCTGACAAACACTTCACAACAGCCAGTCTCTCACCCAAAGAGACTGCGCTTGATCTTTCAACTCATTCCTTGACCGTAAAATCATATTATAACCCCCATAACTCCTTACAAGATTCTACATGTAGATAAGGTAATAATCGGATTTTCCATACAATCCGACCCCCTTTTTCTCACGAGAGCTTGCCACATTAATCCCTTGAGTAATGGATAATTTCCCTCAAAATACACTAAGGCCAACAATATATATTTCATTCCTTCTACTTTACACTTGTCACCTTCAGAAGTAGCTTTAAGCCACTTTGTGACTCGTTCCCTACCCTTGGGAACTTAGGATAAAAACATATCTACATACACTTTACTGGAAATATTATTAAAATATTCCCTAAGACTTACGACTCACCCCTTTTTTCCTTTTTCGATGGATTCATCCCCCCATCTGTTTTTGTCTGATTCAATCTGTGCTCAGTGATGCAATATTATATTAATAGTCATGATTATATTTACATGGATAGGCACATTGGCCTATATGTGTCCAGGCTCACCTGCCTCATAATCATAGAGGGTCTTTGGCCTCAATACATAAACAATCATATACACATATATATAACTCGGCACTATGCACTTCCAGGTCATTACCGCGCACTTACCCAAGTGCACACAACACGGTGCACTATGTGCACTTACCTAGGCGTGCACAACACACAAAATGTGTGCACCCTGTGTTTATAACAATTCTCCACGCACTTACTTAGATGCACGCAACACCAAAACCAGGTGTCAATGGCTCACTAGACTATATATACATTACATAAAAGCATTAGTACCAACAACTCACCAGCCTATATGTACAATTACAAAGGGTCCCAAATCGGGGACATTACACAAGTATGCAGTTCTGCAACTATATCTCGATTATTCTTGTCCAGGTAGTGCATTGAAAGCGTGGAATAAATTTTATAGCTTCAAAGGTGAAGAAATGAAGTTGCATGTAAGTTAAAGAGTGCCAACATTGATGCCTTATGTGCAGAGTAATGTTAGAAGTATGAAACCATACTTTTGGGGAAGGAATTATATAAATTTAAAGTGCATTCCAGAATTGGACCAAGTTCATGAGTAGTTGGAGATAGTAGAAGAAAGTACCACTAGGTGGAATCCAAGTTATTTGATGTCTATGGCAACACATAAGGAACTATGAAAACAATAAAAAGAATATTGTTGATGCATATAAAGAGAATGATGGTACATTCCAAAGGTGTTGAGTGCATTTCCAAGGTACAATGGGATGACAATTCAAGGGACCCAAGCATGGAGGCGATTTTTTGAAGGGAAATCAATAAGGAGCCATAAGGAAGAAAATGTTCTTATGTTGACTTGGTATGAAGAAGAGATGGTACCTGAAAGAACCCATCTCAAGTGGAAAAGAGTTGTTGGTGATATTCCATAAGGTTGGAAGTATCACTGAAAATTATGATGGCAAACAAAAGCAGTGTTAACTACTTCTAGTTAATCTCTAAGAAGTTGGAAAAGAAGGCATTTGGGTAGCATTGCAACATGTTGAAATTGACTATGCAAGTCAAGTTGAAACCAAATGGACAATAAAGGAGAGAAGAATGGCTCGAGCAACTACAAGGGCTGATGTGTTCAGTCAAGGAAAGGTTGAATCAATTTGGTCCAGAAAAGTAAATGGAGGTTGAAGATCTAAAGTTAATAAGAGAGCATGGTTGGAAATGTAATTTGGTCATGTATGTGATTGGATAGATGAATCCAAAAAATGATGAATGTTGAAAGTTAATATCAGCAGAGTATGTGGCTAGAAAAAAAAAGGGTCAATAGTGGAATTGACTAGAAAGTGCTCAGGGAAAAATTAATCATGTGCAATGATTACTATGAAAATTGATGACAACCAGTAATAACAAATTGTACATAAGAAAAGAGGTTGTTGCAATAGTGTAGCAACAAATATAATATGGCCGGTCGGACAACCATACTTAGCACAAGAACCGGAATGCATATGCATTCTTAGTGCATATAGATATGCATTAGTGAATGTAGATTGTCTTATGTGTGTGTGTGTTTTAAAGACTAGAAGTAGTGTATGGTTATATATAAGAATATGAAAGTTGATAATGATGGTTGTTGTGCCAAGAAGGAGGGAGTTATTGTATGGCTGCAAGTTTTGTCGATAATGTTGTTGCATATAGAAGACATCCATATGAAGAAATCCGTTACTGATACCAGCATGTCAAGTAACATCAAATACATTTAATGGCAGTTATGCAGGTATGACTTTATGAATTTATGTTGCATAATTGTTGAAGGGAATTTAGGTAAGGATTCCCTAAACCAGAATTTATTTCATACAATGACATTATTGTATAATTTGAATGCATTAATGGAAATAAGATACCATGTTGTATGGTAAAGGCCAAAGGCCTATGATAATTACAAAAGCTATATAGTTTTTGAATGAATTCATGTAACATAGTAACATGTCATGATTTTTGTTGTCTATGAGTTAATATCCAAAGAAAGAAAGGGGTATGACACTATTATAGAAATAAATGCTAGTAAAGCTAGTCATGCATGAGACCATGACATGGTTGTTTAGGGAAAAACTATGTGCCACACAAATATCCAATGAACTTTCTACTTATAAATAATGTTTGGACTGCAACATTTTTGCTAACACTAATGAACACCAAAAACTTATATTCTTGGTGTAATGTTTGGGTTGAAAAAAAAGACGTCCAAATAGTTGAGCAAACAATAGGAAGTGTATGGAGAATGTGTCGAGGCATTGGTCATGTATTTACCATGGTGAGATACATGATTTATATCAATGGCATTATGAAATCAATGCAAGGGTGCATTGAATATATATACATGGAGAATTCCACTTATACATAGTGTGTAAGTGGTAGAGTTTCATTCACGCATGATAGAATTGTTCATGCTTGAATGCATTTGTTGAATTCAGTTTGGTGAATATATCCATATATGATATTTAATAGACATAATTATGCTAACAGCTGAAATGTTACAATTATTACTAATTCATAGAGTTGAGAACATTTCATGGGCTATTAGACATTGCAATAGGAAAGTTGCAAATCAAGTAGCCACATGAGCATTGATTATGGTAATCTTTGTTCAGGAAACTGAGTAATAATGGCTAGAAAAGGAAAAACATAATTGCTGAAAAAATCCTATGCAGAAAATGATAATTTCATTCTAATTAATCAATAATTTGATAAATGTGATTGAATTGTTAAGTGTAGACAATTCTGAGAACACTTTATGAAGCCTTTGTAAATATTGCAATAAAAGTATATTGTGCAGGGATATTAACAATTTGTTTGGATGAATGCAAGATGAGAGTATTGCAGGGAAGGTGGTCTCTTGTATGGCACTATTGGGAGCCATAATATAGATTGTTGCATGCTATTGCAACAACCAAGCAAATATGATATATAATTTCATATTTTGGGAAAAAAAATGAACTTCTTATGAAACAAATTTAAATTTCTTAATGAAATTGTTATGATATTATCTCATGTTGACTGTATATGTGTGATACAGATGAGTGATGGTTATTGAAGATGGCATGCTTAGGAAGAATGGCTATTGTTGGGCCATTGGAGCCTTAAATTGAAGATCCATAGTGGGGATCTGGTACTGCATTGACACTCTCCTTGTGTGTGAAAGCCTTGGCTAGATGGATCACTGAATGACTGTATAACAGTGAAAGGATGCATGAGCCTGGAAGGGTGAGTGCAACAAGGAAGAGGCAACTCAAGAATGCCACAATGAGCATAATTCTTGCCTGAAGCAGCTCTATGAAATAGAGAAAATGACTTCCAACTTAAGTATGAATACATGAATTTGGTGCTTGGAAAGTACAACACCAAGAAGAAAACAAACTTCAATAGAAAAGGCATGGAGATTTTTGAAGAATTTTTTAATGTACATTATCTATAATGCATTGAGGACAGTGCATAAATAAGGGGGAGGGGATGTAATACCCCCAGGTTAATCTCCACTGTAATTGTAAACGTATGTTTATAGGCCGGTGAGCCATGATATTATAGGAAAGAGTGCCTATGTGATTATTAGGTCGGGGAGCTTGGATTGCTAAAAGACCAGCGTGCCTATATTGTAATTTGTAATCATACTCACATTATTAATAAAATACATCATTGTTGCATACCGACCAAACAAAAAGGATGGGGGGATAAACTGCACTAGAAAGGGAAAGGGGGGGGCTAAGGGTCTAGGAAAGGGGATAAGCTAAGGGAGATTAAGCCCAATGGAATATTATATTAATATTCTATAAAGCCAAAGTATGGATATGGATATCCTAAGTTTCAAAAGTGGGGACGAGCGATTCCTTTGTGTGCTAAGTGTCACATATGGAACATGCATATATAATTTGGGGGATATAGTGTGATTCCCCATCTTTGCTATCATTTGATCCTCATTCCTAGATGATTCCACCCTTCGTACATGAGAGTTGTACTATGCAGTCATACCTAGATTGGGCAAGCCTAGAAGTGTTTTCTGGGTAGAATGGGACTGAAGAGGCGGGTTGTCAGGCCTGTGTGGTTGTTGAAGAGGCGGGTTGTCAGGACCCTTTTTTTTTAATAGGGGTTGTCAAGCCCGTGTGTTGTCGAAGAGGTGGGTTGTCAGGCTCGTGAGTAGTTTTCTCTGGGTGAGAAACTACTGGGAATTATTCCCTGGTACGCTGGGAAATAGCTACAGGGCTCTGAGACTTCATGTTCGTCCTATTGTTGAAACCCCGGAAGGGAAGTGGGGCAATTGAAGGACTGTTGAGCAAAGAAGGGGCACACTTCCTAGGGTGGGACATGCATGTGGGGAATGAGAGACCGTAGGCTAGTTGCAGCAGTTGGACACCTTGGAAGGAGAAATTATGTTGATTATTAGACCTTAGGCTTAGGATTCCCTTGGCCCTGGTGGAGTTTTAGCACCAGCTCGAGGGTGACCCATTACTGAGAGTTATGAGTAGTGTGGTCTATGGTTGGGAGGAACATGGAAGGTATACACATATTTGGTGTTTAATTTTCACAAAATAAGTGTCTCTTATGTGTTGTATTAATTACTATGTGTGTAATTATCTATTGTTGTTATGGAATCTTTGTGATAATTATGTTTATGAGTCATTATTGTTTGCTTGCATAACTATGTTCATGTGCAGAGCATTCTTTATTAAATTTATTGGTATCATATTTTTGGAATTTTTAGGTGGCATTTCCCAACAAGGGGTTGGGGATGTTACATAAATTTTCTCCCCAATTGTCAAAATGTCATCAATATGAGTAGTAGTTGGTCTTGTCGTTGATAAAGATTTAGAATTGGAACAATTAGATGTCAAGACAACCTTCTTACATGGAAATTTGGAAGAAGAGATATATATGGAGAAACCAGATGGATTTATTTTAAAAGGTGAAGAAACTTTGGTTTACACGTTGAAGAAGCATCTATATAAGAAATTTGACTTTTTATGCTTGATCATGGTTCTAAAAGGCTAAATGCATATCATTGTGTGTATATTAAAAGAGACGGAAATGGTAATTTTATTATCTTATTATTATATGTTGATGACATGTTCATTGTCGAAAAAGATAAGTTGATGATTACCAGGTTAAAAGAAAATTAGACAAAACCTTTGTAATGAATAATTTAGGACTAGTAAGGAAAAATTTTGGGATGAAAATTATATGTGACAAGAAAAGAAGGAAACTATGGTTGTCACAACAAAAATACCTTGGAAAAGTATTAGAAAAAATTAATATGGCTGATGCAAAACATTTAAGTACACCACTTGCTTCTCATCTTAAAATAACATATAATCAATGCCCCACTAGTATTGAAGGAAAAGAAGAAATGTCCAAAATTCTATATGCTTTAGTAGTAGGAAGCCTAATGTATGCAATGGTATGCACTCGCCCTAACATTGTACATTTAGTGGGAGTTGTAAGTAAGTTTCTTGCAAACCCAGGAAAAGAACATTGCAATGTAGTTAAATGGATTTTAAGATATATTAGAGGCTCAATTGATTATCGTTTGTGCTTTCGAGCTATTGATACCTTGTTGGAAGGATTTACAAATGTTGATATGGCAGGTGACATGGATACCAGAAAATACACAACATGCTACATTTATAAT
>SNQJ01S0038733.1:139946-155183 GCA_010110895.2 Picea sitchensis
TCGCATACAATAATGGGTATCAAGAATCGTTGAAGATGAGCCCATTTGAATCACTTTATGGAAGAAAGTGAAATACTCCAGTAAGCTGGGATAATCCAACTGACAGGGTAGTAGTTGGGCCAGAGTTGCTCAAGGAAATGGAGGAACAAATGCTAAAAATTAAGAAGAATTTAAAGGCTTCCCAAGACAGGCAACAAACTTATGTTGATAAGAACAGAACCCACAGAGATTTTAAAGTGGGTGATCATGTTTTCCTAAAAGTAAAAGCTAATAGAAGTTCCCTGAAGTTGGGAAATTGCGCCAAGTTGGCAGCCAGATTTTGTGGGCCAGTTGCATATATGTTTGCATTACCTGCATCCATGAATGTACATAATGTGTTTCATGTTTCATTGCTTAAGAAATATATACTTGATGCTAATGATGTAATTGATTGAAATGTGATTCAGGTGGAACAAGAAGGCGTCCTGCAAGTGCATCCTGTGCGCATATTGGACCGGAAAAGAAAACAACTCTAAAATCGAGTCATAGGGATTGTAAAGGTCCAGTGGACCTGGTACGGTCCTGAGGACGCGACATGGGAGCATGAAGATGCTATGTGGACATAATATCCGCATCTTTTTGAAGATTTTGAAAAATCTTGTTGATGTTGTGTGAAATTTGCACTGAGGACAGTGCAAAAATAAGGGGAGGGGATTGTAATATCCCCAAGGACGAGCCCTGTTGTAATCATGTTTATGAATTGTAAATCATGTTTNTCGCATACAATAATGGGTATCAAGAATCGTTGAAGATGAGCCCATTTGAATCACTTTATGGAAGAAAGTGAAATACTCCAGTAAGCTGGGATAATCCAACTGACAGGGTAGTAGTTGGGCCAGAGTTGCTCAAGGAAATGGAGGAACAAATGCTAAAAATTAAGAAGAATTTAAAGGCTTCCCAAGACAGGCAACAAACTTATGTTGATAAGAACAGAACCCACAGAGATTTTAAAGTGGGTGATCATGTTTTCCTAAAAGTAAAAGCTAATAGAAGTTCCCTGAAGTTGGGAAATTGCGCCAAGTTGGCAGCCAGATTTTGTGGGCCAGTTGCATATATGTTTGCATTACCTGCATCCATGAATGTACATAATGTGTTTCATGTTTCATTGCTTAAGAAATATATACTTGATGCTAATGATGTAATTGATTGAAATGTGATTCAGGTGGAACAAGAAGGCGTCCTGCAAGTGCATCCTGTGCGCATATTGGACCGGAAAAGAAAACAACTCTAAAATCGAGTCATAGGGATTGTAAAGGTCCAGTGGACCTGGTACGGTCCTGAGGACGCGACATGGGAGCATGAAGATGCTATGTGGACATAATATCCGCATCTTTTTGAAGATTTTGAAAAATCTTGTTGATGTTGTGTGAAATTTGCACTGAGGACAGTGCAAAAATAAGGGGAGGGGATTGTAATATCCCCAAGGACGAGCCCTGTTGTAATCATGTTTATGAATTGTAAATCATGTTTTGTAGGCTGGTGAGACAAGTATTGATAAGCTGGTAGGCTTATGTGTTTATTAGGCCGAAGAGCCTAAGTGTTAAGGCCGAGAGACTGTTTTTGTATATGTATTATGAAGAACATTAATAAAAATATAAACATCGCTGTGTGCAGACCGAATGCGAAGAAAGAGTGATGGGGGACTAATCTTCCACAAGGTGGGTAAGGGAAAAGGGGCTAAAAGGTTGGAAAGAGAGGTTAAGTGTTGAGCCTAGGGGCTAAGCTTAGGGGCTTAAGTCCTTAGGAATAATAATTTATTATTATTCCAAAAGCTATGTGAAATGTATGTCTTTATCCTAAGTTCCTCAAAAGGGGAACGTGTGCAAAAAGGGAATGCATACTAATGGAGCACATGTAGCCTCATGGGAGACATGTGTCGACCCAAGCACATGCAATTTAACCCAAGACTTGAGCCATGATGGAGGTTTGCCCTCCAGGCTACCTCCCATCTATCCGAACCGAGAAATCTCTACGCCTGAGTTCTGTAAGCCTCACACAGATATGAAACCCGAATCCAGGGATGTTTCCTGGAGAAACTGATACCACTGTGTCTGAACCGTCGAGCCTGTGTTCGACCTCTGTGTGAATTTCTTGTCATGCATCCTGCAAACGGGTGTTATCTGAACCGTACTATGTTTTAGTGTCCTGTTGTCGTTTTCCTGTTTCCACACCCTGTTTCCCTGTTGTTGCTGTCACCTGTGAGCTATCCCAAGATATTGTCATTGCTGTCATCCTGAACTTGCGGGAATTGGGATGGAAACTAGTGGAAGAATCGGGTTGTCAGGCCCTTGGTAGAAGAGGCAGGTTGTCAGGCCTGTGAGCAGCTCCCTCCAGGTGAGAGAGTCTGCTGGGAAGTGGTTTTCTCCTAGAGAGAGTCCAGCACCAGCTACAGACCTCTGAGACTTCCTGATATGGCCTGTTTCCGAGGCCCAGAGAGGGAGGTGAAGCACCGATGGATTGTGCTTGTGAAGGTGTATACTCCCGGGTGGAACATGCATGTGGGGAATGAGAGTTCGTGAGTAGTGGGCGTAAGAAGGCTTCTGGAGAGAATCCTTATGATTTCTCTATGTAGTTTTCCTATAACCTCAGCCTAGCCTAGGATTGCCTTGCCTTGGGTGGAGCTTAGTCCCAGCTCGGGGGTGACCCACTGTCGAGCGTGATGAGCAGTGAGGTCTAAGGCTGGGAGGTTCATGGAAGGTCTGCACGTAGTTGGGTGGAGTTGCTACAGTTTCAAAGATAAGTATTAATGTTGTACTTAATTTATATGTGATGCAAGTCTGTGATGCTTACAATATTATCATGTATTCCGTTGCGATGATGTTTACTGTTGATTCCATTAATTTTGTATGTTAGTAGTAATTACATGTTTACTCTGTTAAGCCATTTAAATTCATTTAAATGCATACTACATAAGTATGAGAATGGTTTCCGCGAAGTAGCATTGCCCGACAAGTGGGTTGATGGCCGGGGATGTTACAATATGGTATCAAAGACCAAGGTTTGAACACTGAGCCTAGATGGGCTGGATAAGTGGTCTTTGGAACCAAGGTTTCGAGAGGAAATTGTGTCTAGAGGACTAATTTCGAACCTTAGAATGTTTCTGAGTGCCAACGGGCTACTTGGTTGTGTACGAAGCTCAAGAGAAGTAGCGGTAGAATAAAACTGCAATCAGTGTGGTATTTGACCACAGAGAGAGAGGGAACTCAACACTTTGTATGTTGGAGTCGTAGGATTTGTTCGAAAAGAAAGGAAAAACCTTTACGACCATTAGATCCGGAGAAGGTGTCGGGAGGATATCCGAGAAGCCTTTCGGGAGTTCAGCTCTCATGAAAAGTGGGGTGCACTGAGACACAAAACCCCAAAAGCCGAAACTCTGAAGTCCCGAGAAGATCTACACTGTAGATCTAGGAAAAATATCTCTTCCGTTGGATCGAGAAGAAAAGCAGAGAGCAATTTCGTGAGTTCGGTTGTCGGGAGAAGTGGGATGTGCTGATGCACAAACTCCCAAAGCCCAAAATCGTGAAATCCCGAAGAGCTGAAGTAGTGGTTCGAGTTGACGTCACTTGGATGGATGTGGACCCATGGGATCTGTGCGACGTGCCAATGGGCCTCAAAGGAAAAGAAGACGCAGTAGGGCCGGACGACGTCACCTGAGGCAACATGGACCTTCTTAAGTACATCACATGTCACCACCATGGTTGGTGACAGTTGTGCTGTGGGCCCGGAGGCTAGAAAGGTCAAAAGTTTGGAAGTCGGGTGTTGGAGAGGGAAGCGAGCGTTGGAGCCTACAAGTCCGAAATCCCGAAAACCCGAAACCCTGAAGTCCCTATGAGATAACCTTGACGATCTAGCACTTGGTCACGACCCATGGTTACGTGGGTTGGGGAACTGAGAGAAAAGGGGCTAAGGCCTTAGTTTCATACAGCGCCGAGCAGATCTTGGAAAATTCATGAAAGCTGAACGTTTTCTTGAATCAAGCTGTTTATGAATGTTGTGTAATTGGTTAAGAAACAATGGCTTGAAAAAATTCCGGTTGTATGTACGTTGTGTTTGCAGAGGTTAAGCGAGTGCTAGAACTGAGTAGAATTTCCACTGAGTGCAAAAGAAATGGAAAGAGCACGGTTCCTTTCAATTCTGAGGACAAAACAAAAGGAATGGATGTTGATTTGGGAGTTGAAGGATCGAACTCCAATGGCCATGGAGAAGAGATAGATAAGGAAGGAAACCTAAGGAATATCATTGAAGGATTGCAAAAAGATGCCCAAACTCGTCGAGCAGATAGAAAAAAGCTCAGAAAAACTCAGGAAAAACAAGATGAATTTAACATAAAGATGTTAAAGAGTTTGGAGAGAATAGAAAATAAGCTAGATAAGGAGAGTGACTCGAGGATAACAGGGAGTCACCATACTTCTGAGGGAAGAAGGTCAAGGAGTGCGGGTAGACACCATCATCACTCCCAAGGTCGCTCCAAGAGAAGGACACACAATAGTTCAAGCCCATCTCCTACCAGAAAGCATAGGAGATTGGGAGTGGATGAATTGAAGGGAGAGATGAACAAGATTAAGCCTCCTACGTTTGATGGAGAACATCATAAGGAGGAAGATGTTGAAACTTGGTATGAGGAAATACTTCCAACTACAGAATTATTCCTCTCATGCGGAAGGAAGAATTGCGATGTATCAACTGAAAGGAAAAGCATCCATGTGGTGGGATCAACTTGTGCAGGTGCAACACATTAGAGAGAAAGATATCACTTGGAAAGAATTCAAGAGGTATTTCGATAAGAATTATTTGACTAAGATATATTATGACAGAAAGATGAAAGAGTTCTTTGAACTCAAACTAGACAACATGACCATTGATGAGTATGAACGTAGGTTTTTGGAATTACTGAAGTATGTTCCATTCATTAAAGAGGAGACTGTCAAGATTCAAAGGTATTTGAGTGGATTTCCACCTTCCATTGGGAGCAAGATCCAGTATGATGACCCTAAGACCATGGAAGTAATGACAAGAAGAGCGAAATTCTTATATGAACAGCAAAGAGAAAATCCTACCTTTCGAAAGGCTTGAGATGACCAGAAGAAGTTTATGAAAGGGCGGAGGCAGAAGGGAAACAAACCTCCCTTTTTCAGAAACAGTCCTCAAGGACAACCATCGTTTAGAGAGCTGAGAATGGCTAAAGTAGGGGAACAAAGGCCAAGACAGATGCCCATTCAGTGTTGGGGTTGTCAGGGGAACCATAAGTACAGAGATTGTCCCCACAAAAATGGCAAAGTGAGAACTGTCCATAATGTTCAGCAAGCTAAAATAGTGGAGGGCATAGGCAGTAGAATGTTGGGGATGTATGCAACCCTGGACAACAAGCAAGATGAATTTTAATGACACATGATTGAAGTGGAAGGTATGATTAACAACCAACCATTTACTATTTTAATTGATTTGGGGGCTAGCCATAGTTATATAGATCCTAGAGTGGTGGAAAGTTTGCAATTGTCGAGAAGCAAACATGAAAAGTCTTGGTTAGTGCAGCTGGCTACAGGAACCAAGAGGAAAGTCACTGAGTTAGTTAAGTCCTGTCCAGTGGATATGAAGGGATTGAGCACAAAGGTTGAATTGAATATTATGCCTTTAGGGTCTTATGATTGTCTGATTAGGATGGACTGGTTGGACCAACACCATGCCATATTGGATTGTCGTAACAAGGCATTCACTTTCCTGGATGAGGAAGGGAATCGGAAAACAGTCAAAGGAATTCCCAGAGTGGTTTCTATCAGAGAGATCTCAGCAGTACAACTGAAGAAGTGCTACATGAAAGGCTGTCAATTATTTGCATCCCATGTGGAGGAAACACCTACGGATAAGGTGTCAAGTATTGGAGATCATGTGGTACTAAAAGAGTTTGAATATGTATTTCAAGAGGTACTCGGATTACCCCCGAAGAGAGATATTGATTTCTCGGTAAATTTGATGCTTGGAGGAGCTCCAATATCTAAAACTCCTTACAGAATGAGCATGCCAGAGATGAAAGAACTGCAATTGCAGCTTGAAGAGCTTCTGAAGAAGGGGTACATACACTCAAGTGTGTCACCTTGGGGTGCCCTGGTCTTGTTCGTGAAGAAGAAGGATGGAACGCTGAGATTGTGTATCGACTTCAGACAATTGAACAAAGTAATTGTAAAGAACAAGTATCCCTTGCCGAGAATTGATGACCTCTTCGATCAGTTGAAGGATGCGAAGATATTTTCGAAGATAGACCTCATGTTAGGATATCACTAGGTAAGGATAAAGGATGAAGACACCAGTAAGACTGCATTTAGAACAAGGTATGGTCATTACGAGTTCACAGTGGTGCCATTTGGGTTGTCGAACGAACCCGCTGTTTTTATGTGTCTGATGAATGGTGTATTCAGGGACTATCTAGACAAGTTTTTCATAGTCTTCCTGGATGAAATTCTGGTGTATTCCAAGTCGGGGAAAGAGCATGAACAACATCTGAGGATGGTGTTGCAGGTGCTAAGGGAGCACCAACTTTGAGGCCATTAGAGAATGGTTAACACCAAATAATGTGACAGAAGTTAGGTCCTTCATGGGATTAGTTGGTTATTACAGAAGGTTTTTCACATGGTTCTCGAGGATATCTTACCTTATCACTTCCTTCATGGGATTAGTTGGTTATTACAGACCTTATATGCCAATTGGAGCGTGAAACGTGTCTCCCATTGACAGGGCCACGTGTCATCTTTGTTCTTTATCACATGTCATCCCCCGGTGCGTGGTTGTTTGACTTAGTGGCTAATGGGACGTCGGGAGTTCAGGATTTCGGGACTTCGAGAGGTTTAGGAGGTTAGGATGTATGCTCCAAAGGGGCCGAAGGTCGGAGCCACATGGTAGGACTCCGGGACTTCGAAACTTCAGGGAATTTGGAAGGTAGGGACGCTGGGGTTAATTCGGTCGAAGGCACGGATCCACCTATCCCTACCTCTGCTTATAATGTGTCATCGCGTGTAAGTGTGGACCCTTCGGGAGTCCAGGAATTTAGAACTCCAGAGGTTTGGAGTGGTGTGATTTGATTAGTTGAAATGGGCCAAAGGCCCAAATTTACTTTCCTGCTAATGTAGGTTGTCGATAATTTAAATATGATTAATTAAATGAAAAAGGACCCTCTCCAGGACTTCAAAACTCTGGGAGATTTGGGTTCATAAGCATAGGAGGAGGAATCTCGCCAAAGTCCAAAGACTTAGGTGCTAATTAATCTTAATGAATCCAAGTTCCTTGGAGATTTTGGTAAAAGGTGGGATTTCGTTGTGTTGATGGTTAATTAATCTAGTAGACCTATAGGAGCTAGATAAATGTCAACTCCGAGTTGGAAAAAGGTCTTTGTATACTATGATGAGGTGTAGTGTCGGGTGACTGGGAGCCACGTGGCTGTAAGGGACTCCATTTAATGAAAGCTTAAAGAACCCCGAAGGGCCACAACTTGCAATCCATAGCTCGAATTTGAGTATGGTAGTAGTCGTTGGAAAACTCTTGATCAACAGAAGAGGATGAAAATCCCAGTAAATATTCAAGATGATTAAGGAAAGCTAAATTTTGATACCCTATCTCTAAAAAAAGTATTCATGGGTCAAGTGTGTTACATAAACTTTAGTTATATATATATATATATATATATATATAAATTTATTAATTAATAAAATGAATTATTGTAATTTATTTAAGAAAATTAATAAAATATTTTTTTTTAATTTAAGAGAATTGATAATTAATCAAAATTATTTAGTTGAGATTCAGATTCAAATCCAAATCCAATTTATTGTTACTAAACTCTCAGCTAGTACAAAGAGCCCCAAATGACCATTGAGTATGGGATTTTGGAAGTATCTTGAAATTCATAGGAATCTGTCCGCGTCTCCGAATGAATCGTGGCGATTTAAGAGATTGGTGTATAAAAAGTTTGATTAAATTATGAAACGAATCTGGCAGCATGTCTTTGAGCGATCGATGTGTATATTAGTATATACACATTAAATGCCTCATCATTGATTAGACAGCCACCGGCCCGTAAAATAACATGTTCACTTTGTCTCTCCAGTCAATCACGTTTCTTTAAGTTGCAGTCGCCGACCTTCAATTGCGCCGCGCCGAGCCTATCTCTGTGGGGGTTCATGCGCGCAACGTGACACGGAAAAGAAAAATGTACAAATGCATACCTACTATGACTCCACCAACGTCCATTCAGAAGACAAGATGCTCAAACAACAGTATTCCTCCAAAATTGTATACTTTGATGTAAATGTTGTTGGAATATTTAATAAAATTAGATGAAAAAAGTATAGTTTTATTTGTTTATTTATCTTAACAAGTTTAATAAAATTAGATGGCAAGAGTATAGTTTTATTTGTTTATTTATCTTAAAAAACTTGAGTTTATCCTTTTATTAAATACCAGTTCCCACGTTCTTTGATATTTTAATAGCATTGATTAATATATATCAACTACATCATTAATGTAGTTGTGTTAATACTCTCTATTGAAATGGATGTTATAATCTTTTTTTAATATTCATATCTTTAGACTTTTCAGTTTTATATTATAAAGAAAAAAAGAATTTTGATTTCAGCGTTAACCCGTAAGCACGTCTCCATTGGGTACTTTGGAGTCGGATATGAATATTTACATAAAAGTTTAATTAAATTATGAAACGAACCTGGCAGAATCCCTCACCACTGATTAATCATTGATTAAACAGCCACCGGCCCGTAAAATAAAAGGTTCACTTTGTCACGTTTCCACGCGTTTTGCCTTTAAGTCGCAGTCGCCGACCCTCAATTGCGCCGCGCCGAGCCTATCTCTGTGTGTGGGGGTTCATGCGCGCAACGTGACGCTGAAAAGGAAAATGTAGAGAATGCATACCTACTATGATTCCACCAGCGTCCATTCACAAGACAAGATGCTCACAGCGTAAGACACCACTCACCAACAAGATGGTCCAATAGACGCCTTTGCGTAAGAACAGACAATAAGATGGTCCAATAGACGCCTTTGCGTAAGAACAGACAATAAGATGGTCCAATAGACAGCGTAGGATGGACAAATGCTGACTGGACACCTTTGCTCAAACAGCTCTACTCCAAAATTAAAAATAAAATACTGGCTGGACACCTTTGCTTTTTGGTAGCGACTGGTTCACTTTTATAATCGTCCCACCACTGATGGACAAGAAACTCAAAGCAGCTTTACCTAAAAATGTCATTCGAGAGTTATAAGATGTTTGTTAGATGAATATATATTTTTTTTAATTTGGAAAAGAAAGTTATATATAAAAGTTTAAGATATTAAATTAGCAATAAAAAGTTTTATATATTGATAGAGTGTGTAGTTGTGATTTAAGTGTCGTTGGAATATTTAATAAAATCAGATGATAAAATGTATAATTTTATTTATTTATCCTTCTCAAGGATCTTACTTAATTTTATAGAAAAAAGATTATAATAGTGTTATATTTTTTTTTATGTTTGGAGGAATCAGCAATTAGTTGGGCACGCGTTACACGTCAGGGGGAGTTGAACTCGAAACCTCATGGAACTTCATTTTCACGGCACTTGCCAATTGAGCTATCCCTCGGGGGCTATAATAGTGTTATATTGATAACATAGTAAGATTTAAAATTGCTTATGATTGGTTAAGAATTCATCTCCCTTGAACATAAGGAAATAGAGTAAAGACACTAGACCCAAAAGTATTTGGCAAGAGTGGTTTAGTCTACTCAAATCACCCAAAAGCATTTGACAAGAGTGGAAGTCTACCCAAATCACTAGTCATTTCAAATGAGTCCACCCACATTAGCAAATAACAACCAATAATAATCATCCTCACTATCGGTTGACAAGAGTTAGTGATAGTTTAACATTCTACATTTTGGCTCTTTTTGAGGGATATTATCTGTTTAATTTTGTTCCAAATCAGTTGAGAAATTGTTGGATTTGCTTATTTGAGTGGTTAAATCTATATAATATGAGTGCCCTAGGGGTTTTTCAACAAGTTGAATCCATTTATGCATTCAAAAATGTGATTTAAGCAACAAAAAATTGTGATTTCACTTAAATTTATATGGCCAAATTCTGATAAAAAATGCCAAAACTTAAAAAGTTTAGAGAAGACCATTGAATTATCATAAGTTTTTCCACCTTTTAAAAAATAAAATAAAATAATATAATGTAGAAAAAATGTAATGAATATTCCATATGAAAATATATCATAAACACGTGATAGAATTCCAATAAATTAATAAACAACTCAAAATTCATAATCATATAAGTATTTATATTTATATGGTTCTTATGTTCAAATGTAATGTAGATTAATAAATGTTAGGAGATGAAGTCTCCATAATATTAACTCATATATAAGGGTGGGGTGGAGGAAATTAATATGAAAAACATTTAACACAAATTTAATTTAACATTTATTAATGGTGGGGGTGGAGGAGTTACTATGGAAAACATTTAACACAAATTTAATTTAAATTAATAAATGTTAGGTGACCTCATATATAAAGGTGGGTGAGTGGGAATGGGTGTAGCTAATATAGAAAAGATTTAACACAAATTTAATTTAAATTAATAAATGTTAGGTGAATTCATATATAAAGGTGGGGGAGTTAATATGGAAAATATTTAACACAAATTTAATATAAATTAATAAATGTTAGGTGATGAATCCTACATAATCTTAATATGAATTGTAGAAAAATATACATAATGTCATGTATAGAAGATGTAAAGAATATCTTAAAGTGGATCTATATCTTAAACACTTAACACATAATAATTCTGATAAAATGGTGAATAACTTAAAGTTCGTGATTATATAAATACTTGTATTTATATAATTCTTGTGTCGTTAAAATAATGAGAAGAGAAGAGAAACTGGAATTTTTTTCTTGAAATCCAACAAGAATAATTTTGAATGGGTGGAATTGCAGATATCAAGAATTAACATTGCAAAATAAAGTTGTAGTAGGTGTATTCGAGGGTGTTGAATCCATTTCTAAATTAAAACAATTGTAATTGGGGTTTTGTTGCATTGATGAGCAAAACCCCTTGATTTAGCTAGGTTGCAAGCTAAACAACATATACTTGTTAATTGTGGGACAATCACACAAGTATTATAATATTTAGAAAACAATAAGAAAGCATGTATCCACAAAATCGCATTTCAAAATACAATAATTAGACGAAAACAACAATAATAATATCTTAGTCCAATGGAAAATCATAAAACATGTGATATCACTTAACAAGAATGAAGGGATGCAAGTGGGCTCCAACACTGTCTTTGCGATGGGTCATTTTCCTTCTTGAAATCCCTCTCTAAGTATGGTGAATGAAGAAATATTGGTTCCTTGAGCAAAGAACACACGCAATAGTGAGGGAAATGAATGGTAGAGATGAGATATAAATATGATTGATCTACAAGCTCATTCCTCCTGTATAACCTTTCAATTATTATTTTTTTCAAATGCATCCCATGACTTTCATTTATAGGAATAATTGGAGCTCCAATAGTGAACTATTTCTAATGTGAATGCTCCTCATCCAAGTTGGATCCCCAGTGTTTGATAGAGACCCTTGGGAGGCCAAAGGACTCATCATTTATGAGATGGGAGCTTGAATTCACCTAGTACTCCACCCTAGCACTGCTCAAGCCATTCCTATTGATAATTAATGCACCATGAATGTAGTTGGATTCCACTTTAGCCAGGTCACATGGGTATCAAAGGATTTCCCATGAGACTCATGCATTTAAATGAAAGGTTGGTCATGCAACCAAATAAATAATCAATTTAATGTTTGAACTTTCTTACTAGGATGTTAAGTAACCATGAGGTGGCATGATTATGATGCATTATTTTTAATTGGTGATGCTTCTAGAAATAGTTGCCTAAATGTCGCATATGAGTCAAATTGTGGCAATAACAATTGGCCTCTGATGTGTGAGTTTAGGAGAAACTTGTATAGTCAAAATACATCATTGTTTCTTTCCCACATGCTTGTGTGTTTCAAAATTGAAGAGGGGGAGCTATCCAAGAATGAAGGATTACCCATCAAGGAGTGATGAAGATTGCATGCAAAACAATCACAAATATGGTGAAGATAATCTCTCATAGAAACAAGGCCGGAATTCCCATGCTTGTGAAATTGTTAGAGTACATTACAATAGGAGAAGTGGGTACTTCGGGTTAGATATGGACACCATGATCTGCCCGTATGAGGATAACTTCAATTACCGAGAAAGGGCTTTGTTAACTGAATATCTTTGTATGGAAACATCAATGCCTAGGGAGGAAAAACAATAACAAAGGATGACCCATTGGAAGGGTCCCAAAACATGTAAAGAATCACTTGAAAGATGGGTCCTACTTGAGGATTAAATTGGCCAAACAAGCCCAAGGCTCTTTGACTGAAATTGAAACATTGTAGCCACCACTATAAAACTCTCCCTGATGTGATAATGTGTTGATGTTGAACACAAGAGACCCTACCAAATGAGAGAGAAATGATTACTCTCTTTGTTAGGTCTAGGGTCAACCACTAGTGATGGAAATAGAGACTAAGGTATGAGAAACCTCTCTATGCATTCCTAGAATAAAATGAGTCGACGTCGATGGAAGTGAGGGACAAGAGGGTCCCTTGAAATCATTAGGATCAACAAAGTAACCAGTTATAACATGCTAGGAATTTAATAAGGAAAAATGAAATTTGGCTAATGAGTATAATACTCAAGACTTCCCTTGGGTAGAGCATCATAATGACAGTTGACATGGGAAGAAATGATAATTGATCTAATATAAGACAACCTAGTGTCGAGTTATAAAAATGGTATCATGAATAATTATGTAGAATGGGAACTAGGGACCATGTGAAGAAAGGTAGAGTAAGAGGATGAATAGGGTCATGTCTCAGAATGATGAGATTAATAGTTGGTGAAGGAAACTTTGGGGAATCATAGTGATTGGATTATGGGATATGAGAGATATTGTAGACAACTAGAATCAATGTACACCTAGGTGAATTTGATTTGTAAACAATCGTGGGTATTCCGGTGGAATAGTTTGTCACAATAGATCGTGTATTATGCATGTTTATTTCCTTAGATCTCATATTTATTATCAGTAGCTTATTTCTCACATTTATGAAAATAATTGAAATATGAAAATTAAAGAACAAGCAAATGAACACACCATCCACACAATTGAACACAAGATTTATCCTAGGAAACCCAATATGGGATAAAACTTAGCTAGAAGGCAAGGCCTATGCTCTACTCTCTTTTCTTCAGCTATGAAATGCAAGTACAAAGAAAGGGGTCACTCACTATGGAGTTGCTTTTGACACCATGGCATGAATGGATACTATAGAATCTTCTTCCACCTCTGTTATGTTCTCAATTTCCACTCCTATATACTTTTCTCAATTATGGAAAATGTACAATGCTAAAGAATGGAACCTCTTCTCCTCCTAGTGGCCCAATATTTAACATAGCATGATAGCCATCTAGCGTTAGGGATTTTGCATGCTCAAACCTCAATTAATATTAGGTTTTGGACATTCTAGAATATTCTTGAAAGTATGCATGTGGATAGCCCCACATGTGTGGGTAATGGGGGATGTGTTGGATTACCGAGAGGGGGGGTGAATCAATAATAGATCAATTTAATCCTTTTTAACCATATAATCCAAGTGAAATATCAATGTAGCATTATCATCCAATAACTACAGAGTAAATAAGCAATGAACAAATGAACAATCACACACATACAAAGTACACCAGTGTTTTACGTGGAAACCCAAAGCGCGAGAAAACCATAGAGTGTTTTTTCTTATATGTCTTGAAGAATTACATTCATTGGAAGCACCAACTTCCTTTTTTTTTCCAAATGCAACTGGAAGGAGGCTCCAACCCCCTAGTTTCTCAGGCTACAACCTGAGGGAATCTCCAACTCCCCAATTCTTTGGCTACAACCAGAAGGAGCCTACAACCACCTAAGTTCTCCGGCTACAACCGGAAGGTGGCTACAACCACCTATCCTTGCCCCGTCCAAACGCCCTGACATATAAGTAGAATTATGGAACCACTATCACACTATCACTGTGAGATATACCACTGACCTGCAACCAACTTGTACCAATAACTTGAACCATGTATCAACCATGCATCTACTTGTACCTCAACCTGTACCATAAACAAGTGCATCAACCATGCACCAACCTGTAATCAACTTGTACCATAAACAATTTCATCAACCATGCACCAACTTATACCTCAACCTGCAAACCTTCCTTAACTTTAACAACAAGAGACTAGCATTTTCTCACATGACTAGTTTCGGATTAGTCAACAACCCTAACTTGAAATAATCATAACTATGTACCTGTAATGAATAAAGATCTGAAAATAGTACACAATGTTATTCAATGTGTTTTATGCAATTCCTCCAGGTTTCACTACTTGTAACCTCTCATAAAAGGAGTTATAGCAAAAATGACATACCTTGTTGAATTCTGGCTTATTCTAGAGAGCGACCTTGTAGAGCGATCCCCGCACATAATATTTGTTTATGGATCTGAAAACGTTACACAACATACTACATATTGTACTCTAACTGGAACATTTGGTCTTATTGAATTTGGACCTGTGATGAAGAATTTATGACGTTTTTACCTGAAACACCTATTTTAGACTAGTTTCAGGACTAGCCACAAACCTTATTTTCCATGGCGTGTAAATCCAAAAATACAATGACCCACAACCTGAAATTTTTACCACATATACTTGGATATGTTTCCTCAATGGCCTATCAATTTCATGGTCTGAATCATTCTAGAAAAAATGTTATGGCGAAAATGGTGAGATGACCTGTAAATAACATACCTTAGAAAGCATCATCAAAAGAATTTATCCTCCCTTGAATTCCGGCATTATTTTCTTCACCTTCCCTCTGAAATTTGGCTTAGATATCCTTTGGTTACCTCAGTCACCTATAGATATTCAATATGATCAAGTGTATTTAAAATGACAGAGCCTTGCCTCTTATTTATACTCTCCAAGTAGCTTCCTTAGAAGCATCTTCTAGGTCACTTTTGCCACATTCCTTATTTTAGGGTTAACCCACTTCTAATTTCTCCATTAAAT
>SNQJ01S0038733.1:162780-179018 GCA_010110895.2 Picea sitchensis
TCCACAAAGCGTCTTCCCATGAGGGATTTCACCATAAGGGGACCACTTTGGAGTTCATCCATTTGTACTTATTATAAACCATGACAAGACAATAATGAGTCATCTTTACATCAAACAAACTTGGGTCCATTACCCAAACCTTTTTGCTACCGGGCTTTCTTCAAAGGTTGACATCAATGATAACCAACCTTAATCAACAGGATGATGTGGCATCCACTAGGTATCGTGGTGGTAAACAATGTAGGTCAACTTGTGGAGGCATAAATTCTACATACGATCTTTGATTGAGAAAATTTTGACACACTTGGAAAGGCCTTGGTGAGTATAAAATGTCAAGGGGCTAAGGTTTTGACCCCAAAAAATGTTGTTTGGTGCCTCAAAATGGGTCTAGAAGGTTTTGGACTCCAAATCTAAAAAATGTTACTATTATAGCCCTAAATTTCCCTATTCATGCATACATGGCCTTGGCCCTTATACTTACATATTTTTCCAAAGCACTGTTGAGAAGATCTTCTTAAAAAACCATTTTTTTGAATATGTACGCATCCTGCACCATCATTGCCCACGTACATACACTTGTTGCACCACTACAAACTCGCGTACATACGCATGCTGCACCACTACAGCTTGCGTGTACTTTCAAAAGTTGCAAAAAAATAAAAAGCTGCAAGGAATTCGTTGAAATTTATGGGCTATTGGAGGTTTACCAACTAATCCACCTGCTATAGCCCATCACCCAACCGAATAACCATCATTTTTTCATATAAAAGGAGGTGTTGGGGTCTCATTTCAAAGATAATCATAAGAACAGTGAAACTCTGCCCATTTTCACTTCCCCTCCTTGCCCAAGATATTGCTTCCCTTTTGTGATAATTGTTTCAACATTCCCTCATTAGCCCCTTCTTCCTCCATTTAACCCAGTCACTTTCATAGAAGATATCAAAAGGTTGAGAGAAGAAGTTCATACAAGGTGCACTTGGAGCATGGTGAAGAGGAGCCAAGACCAAGTTCGTGGAACGATAGTCAACTTATATTGTAAAGGTATAATCTTTGTGTTATGAATAAAATAATCACTTTTCCTGTCCTAGATGATGGTGTCTTGAGTACTTTTATTTGATTTATGTTTGACATTCTAACATCTAACCCTAACTTATATATATAATAACATGCTTGTAGTTCTCTGTTTTTCAATCTTTGAATGCAGGTCAACCTTGAGAGGAGACGTCCAGCCAATGGAACTTCCAAGCGCAAGGAGATCATCACCAGATGTGGAGTAGATGTATAGTTACCCAATCTCCTTCCTCTTTGCTTTTCTCATATTAGTTTTTGTATGTCTAGGGTAGTATAGATAATTGATTAGCTTTTAGACGGTTATTTTCTCTACCTACATTCTGAACCTTGGTGTAGATAAGGCGGGGGGGGGTGTTTCCCGCTAGCAGATACCTACCACTAAAATGGGCTTTGCAAGACAATTATTCCAAAATTTCCACCTAGAAAGTACCAAGATATATGGTAAATTATATAATGATCCCATCTAGGCTAGACTAAGTGTAGATTCTCCAACCAAGGGAAACAAGGATTGTGACCATGGAAATAGATGTTATTGGATGATGGAATAATTGGAATTTATGTTCCCCTTATTATCGCACAATTTGTAGTTTGGAAAAATCCCGACCTAAACCACAAAGGTGTGACAACTACGAGAGTATCTACCTACTGTGACCTTAGATAAACATTCCCCTCACTTTAGTGATGAAAAAATGGCCATAAGGGGGAAACTTGGGTGACCCTTGGGGGATTGCGATGGAAAGTGAAAAGAGATGAAGGATGCCCCTATAGGTCAAGGTCAAGAGTGGAGATGAAGCTTAAGAATGAGTCTCATGAGAAGGTAACCGGTTCCCAAAGGTGATGTACCTGCAAAACAATGTTATCCTTGGTCGGAACAGGACAATATATAGTAAATGAAGCCTCAAACCAGAGGGGATTCAACAAGAAACTTTGTTGTACTGAAATGAAGCAGTATGGAAATATATATATCAACAATAAATGAGTATACAAGCTGCAAAATATACCATCAAAATCAAGTGCAAGATATTGGAAACAAAACTAGCAACAAGTGGATGAATTTCCAATGATTAAAGCAACACTTTGATAACAATTAGGGGGATGCTAGTTAGTGTTATCTACAATATTTGTAACATCCTTATGGATGTAGAAATTTTTTTCTACAGAAGCAAGTTCTAGCCACTAAAATCAGCTAACAATCCACCCAAACAATAACACTTAACTAGTAGATTAATTATGATAGCTTGCAAGTGAATTTTAGCAGTACAAAAGTGAGAAAACAGTGAGATAAAGACGAGTTTGGTGCATCCCTATTGGCTGTAGCATAAATTATATAAAAAAAATGATATCACTTGGCTAATTAAGATGCCCTTAGGGCACACAAAATCTTATAGCATGTAGAAATCAGATCCCAACTTAAACAATTCAATTTGTTCAAAATCACTCATACCAATGCATGAATATTCAATCTCTAATACAAGTATATTAGTGTCTTATCTAATGGGTTATGGAGTCTCTTGTGTATGAGATAGGGTTTATTACTTCTCTAGGGGTGTAAGCCTTTTTAATCTCTAGAGAAAACAAACCTTAGCAAGGTAAATCTACAAGGGTGTAAGCCCTTTTACTCCTTGTAGCAATATTTGCAAAACAACTTTTTCAATGACAATAAGGATAGATTTTTATGGAGGGTGTATGAATTTATACTCTTCCAAGGGTATTGACAAAATTAACCTTAAAACCTAGAAGAAATAACACAATTGCAAAAATTCCTTACCTAGTTCAACAGATAACATGAAAAACCCTTATTTATCAAGAATATTCCACCACATTGCCAAGAAAGAATCATCTAAGAGATAGTGCCTAGCCTGCCTTCACCAATAGACAAGTAAAAGCATCCACAAGTGTCAAGAGAGAGATAGAGCAAATTTCCCAAGTATGAAGAAAATTTCAGCCAAGAGAGTATGTAATTCTCAAGCACATGATCATAAAATGAGAGTGAGATGACATTTGTTTATATGAGGTCATCTAACCCTAATTTGTCCACTTTTAAAAAGTCAACATCGAATTAGAAGAGGTCGACCTCCTCTATTTTCCTTTTACAAATTAAAAATATAAATTACATAAAATCATCCCTTAAAAGGGTGACGTCATGTTGTAAAGAGGGACTCTAGGCCTCAAAAGTTAGGTGTTGAGCCTCTACATGCAAGTCGTTGGGCCTCCAAAGGCCATGTGTCCATCTCTCATGCTTTGGAGTGTCATTTCATGCATCTTATTTCTTCAAACCACATCATCTTTCTTCCAGAAAAATCAAGCCCATCAAACCCTATCCTTTCTCATGATGTCAAGGATTAGAAGGTGACATTTTGGGCCTCCAAAGTCCAATGTTGATCCAGGTGGATATTGATGGCCACCCACCAATTCCAACTGGCTAAAAACAATTTTTTGACAACTTACTATTTTTAGCAGTTTTTCGAGTCCTAAACTTCTGGGGCCATTTTGAGGGCCTAAACGAGGATTTTTCACGATCGAGAACCTCACTTATAGTTGAAGGATATCATTGAGCCCCCAAAATGAATATCCTCATCGATACCTTTCAAACGAGCTATTGTGTACCCCAAATGAAGATCGTATGCCAAAGTTATGCCCTTGGGAAGTTGATACACCAAACTACCCAAAACGGGGTCCAGAAAATTGTTGGCTTTTCATCTTCCGAGGTTAGGGTTTTGGATTTTATTTATGTTAAAAAGGCCTTTGGAGCCTCATTTTAACATCATCTTCGTTCTAATGAGCGTAGCCATCACATCTCTTCTCAAAGATAAGATGCCACCATTCTAGCGAGTCTTTCACTCTGTATTTCTATAGTTTTGTACATTTTGATCATTAATAGAAATTGTGTATTGTTGTATCTCTGTGTTTATTGTGATATCTCTATTATATCTCTGTTATTTTATTGTATATCATATATATCTATGTACATTTCTTTATTATATCTCCACTCTCATTTCATGTTGAAAATAATCCGGATCAAACGTTCAAGTGGAAGGGCTTGTCATGTCATCACCCGATGGTGTCCAAATTCCTCCAAAGGAACCGTCCATCATCTCAAGTATGCAATGGCTCCGATTTCCCATGCCCATTATGTGGGGTGCATCACCATACCCATGGGCTTCAAGCCTCTGTGAAGGTCCAAGTGATATAGTCCCTCCATGGAAAAAATTTCACCTGGAAAGGTCCTACAAAGACAAACAAGTACGCCCTCCAAGGGTTCACAAGTCACATGTATCATGCCAAGTAAACCATATTTAACAAAATAACCACCCAAACATGTGCATCAAATCCCCCCTTTTCAAAACAAACAAATGCTCAAAGACCTTATACAACTTGCCAAATTTAAGTATGGGAAGGTTGTGATGGTGTCCTATTGGGTAGATCAATCCCCAAGTCAAGGAGTGTTTCCCAAGAAGACCTTCTCTAAGACATGTAAAAAAGTATGAGGTGGATGGGGGTGTGACTTTTTGGCATGGGGTTTCTTGAAATAAAATGGCTCATATTGTCTCATTTATGGGTGTCTTTGTAGAGAGTGTGTTGCATCCTCATTTGCAATGCAACCTTTTTCCAAGCCCTTTATTTTCCATTAATTGATTATGGTACAAAAAATTGAGTTCTATGTGTAATGTAAATTAAGGAGTACCACAATGCCACTTGAAGCTAGGAACACACAGAGTGTCATGTGCAAGGAAAGTAAAAGACACCAAAAAATGCATTCCCTTAACAAGTGAGAGATTTATTAGTTATGTGTTTCATTTTACAGGTCCTTGATTTTTATGGAGAAGTGTTTCATTTCTCTCAAGACCTTAGGGAGAGCATCTAGAGGATAATATATGGCTTTTATCTTTTACCACCTATAAAACCCTCTGGGCCTTTTTCCCCTTCTTCCCATGAAAATAAGTACAATCCCTTCTTGGGTGAATAAGCCCAAAAACCCAAAATATGAGGAAACAAAGGGGAATAAGTTTAGAAAGTGGTAATTATGGATGGGAATGGTACAATGACCCTTCAAGGAGACCTCCTAGTACCAATCCTTTTCCCAAGGGTGACCCACTTACTAGGAAAACATGTTAACCACCAAGGTGAAATGAGGCAAAATGCATAATTTCCAAGCAAATGTTTTCAAAATCAAGAAAGGGCCCTTTGCAACATGTTCAAATGATTCAATTATTAAAATGACACTTACCATGACACGAGACTTGTTACCTCATGAAACAAGACCCATTTTCTTTTGTGGGCCAAGGTGGTGTGGTGGACATTGTTGTTGCTAATCAATTCTAATGTGTGGTAAGAGGAGGGGATCTATATGCTCATATGGCTCTCGGCACTCCATGTATTCAAACTATGGCCTCGAGACATCATATCCTTATTTATCCCTAGGCATGGGGGGATAACACCCCTCATATTTGTTTATTTTTATTTTTATGGATGTTTTCTTATTTTTTAGTTATGAAAAAACAAAACAATTTGGATACATTACAAATAAGGAGATGGGTTCCTTGAAAATGTGACCAAGCAACCCTTCCCTACATGTGTGGCAAGAGTAGTAACAAATATGATTGAATAGGGGTGGAGTCCAAAGGGTGTGTCTCCTTGGTGGGATGGTGAATGGAGTTTCAAAATGTATATGGTCTATGTGTTGTGGGTGAGACGATAGGCCAATAAAATGTTGTAAAGAATAAAGAATGTGAACCACTAAGGAGTTCGGGGTTATAAGTCAACATAATGATGAAAATGAAGTATGAAGATTTATTTGTACTACAAACTATATGGACTTTTGATTCTTAAAGTGGGGAAAAAGTGGCATGGTTGTCATCATGCAAATGGGTACTAAACCAAGGCTACCCATGAAGGTGAAATACTTTTCACTATAAAGATGATCCAGATTATTTTCAGAACGAAATGAAAGAAGAGATTTTACAATGAAATACACATAAAAATTCCCAGAAACAGAGAAATACAACAATACAAGATTTCTATTAATGAAAACAAATGTACAGAGACTGTCAAAATACAGAGTGCAATACTTTCTTGAATGGTGGCAGTGTTATCTATGAGAAGAGATCTGACGACAATGCTCATTCGCCAAAAGATGAGTACAATGAAGCTATGAAGGTATTTTTAAGATAAACATGAATGCCATAACCCTAAATATCCAAAAACCTAACCCTAGGAGATGAAGTGTCAAAAGTCATGTGGGCCCCATTGGGGTAAGTTAGTACATTAACTTCCCGGGGTCATAATTTTTCATATGATCTCCATTTTAGGCATGCGATAGCCCGTTGGAAAGGTCTTTTCGATAACTACACATTATTCCATCAAAATCTAACTCCATCTATAGTTTGACTATGGAAAGCCAAGAAAACATTGTTTAGGACCCAAAAACGACCTTGGAAGTACAAAAAGATGTACTGACATGAAAAATTCCAAAATAAGCTAGCTGGAATAGGTGGGAAACCACCAATATCCACTTGGATGTTGTGTATGTCTTTAGGATAGCCCGGGAAGTGAAGAACCCACAATTACAAATAAATTTCCCCATTACAGAGAAACGTGTTGAGCTGAAAACTATCAGGATGAGCCAGTTGGAATTTGGAACAGGTGGGTGGCCATCAATATCCACTTGGATCAAAAGATATGAATGTGTTTGAACTGGGTGAAGCTACTTACTGATATGGGGGGTGGAAACCTATAGGTATTAATAGAGGGGATACAATCATGGAAAATGCAACATAAGTGGAGGAAATATGATTTCTAATTTCTAGTTTGAAGAAGTATACCAGAGGGGGAACCACTAAAAATATGTGTAAAGTGACGTCTTTAGAAATATCCTTCACTCACACAAATAGGTCTCATGATGTAAGAGTGTTTAATTAAGTAAACACAAAAATATAGATACTAATTACAATGGTCCTTCTCTAGTGTGATGAAGGATTTGAATATGACCAAAAGGGAACAATGAGTTCCAATAAGGGCCACTTTCTAAAGGAGGCCAAGGAATGAAGGGTTCACAAGGAAGGAAATTCCTAAAGGAGGCTAGGTAATGATGCGTTCCCAAGGAAATCACTCCCTAGAGAAGGAAAAGTCACTTGCATGGGGGGTAAACAAAAATACTGAAGTTTAAGGGGCCTTTCCACATGAACAATGGTGGTGAACCTTGTGGTTTTCAAGTTTGTTTCATTAGATCACATAGTTGCCCATAAACCCCATCCTGTCATTGGTTCTTCTAGATGACATTGGGAAACATGGTCTATTTTTCCACATGTTAACTGGTTCCATTCTCTTCTTCCATAAGCTGGGTGAAGGGGCCTTGCCACATTGTTCACCTTTCACCATATATAATCCAATATCTATTGTACCTTTAAAATATATCAAAATCATTTTTGTTGTTGTCCAATTTTATACTTTAGTGTTTTTCATAATCTTGGATATGTAGCTAAATACAAAACTAAGATCCAACCTAGTAGTTGTAAGACAAATCAAACTCCCCAGTAGTTGCCTATAAATCGACTCACATGTTGATTTTGTGTTGAATTTGGCTGAAAGTTTCAACCCTTTCTCCATAAGTGTTGATAAATTATTACAATCAACCATCTCACATTTATCTAATATACCTTTGGTATACTTAGTTTGTGACACACAACCACATTTGTTAGTCTGCCAAAATTCTACAACTAAGCAATAATGTAGGAGGCCTAAGTTTGTCATGTCAAAAGTGGAACATAATTCAAATTCTACCTTGGTAATTGCTTTGGAATTACTACATAGTACCTATGATGGTGATATCATCTACATATATCACTAATATTACCACATCACCATCCTCACTTTTGATGTAGAGATTGGAATAAGAAAATTTTCTTCTCAATCCACTATATGTTTGTTAATTTTGGTGTATCAAGTTCTTGGTGCTTGCTTGATGCTATAAATAACCTTAGTTAATTTTCATACCATATGTTCCTTCACAAGAACTTGAAAACCTTTAGGCTGATAAATATTAACCTCTTCCTCCAAATGACCATTCAAGAAGGATATAACTAACCTAATCATAACCAACTAGATAGTTGGAGCAAACGTCTCCTCGTAGTCTATCCCTTCTTGCCAGGAAAAGACCTTCATGACTAGGCTTCTACCTTTGTTCTTGTCAAGTGTAGAATCTACCTTTTACTTGACCTAGTATTCCCATTTGAAACCAATTGGTTTTTTATCATCGAGAACATCCTCCAATACCCAAGTCCAATTTTTCATCAAGGCATCGTATTAAACTTACATAACTTTCTCTCATTTTGGTAGTCCTTTGGTTTCTTCATAACTCCAAGTTTCAAAAGAATGTTGAATGTTAGCACGTAAAGCATAATTTATATTTTTCAACAACCATCCTTCTTCCCCAGATCAAGAATCTCATCCAAGTTGCGAACATCATCAAATGTCTACTAAAACCACTTGGGACATATATTAACTTATTAAGTCTAAAAATTAGTACCAACATCATGTTGGTTTGGACTTATTTTAGCATCCATATTACCCATAGAGGTTTTCCTTACCTCATGTTTGGTTGACATATTCAAAAGAGATGGATTTTCAACAATATCACAACTATATGCTAGAAATTTCAAACCTAGTTTATGGTCTGGATTACTTGGAAACAAGTTGGTTTGTTCATCAATCACAACACCCTTACTAAAAACACATTTGGTTTGATTTAAGCTTTCACATTTGTTATGGTTATGCATATTTTTTTGGATTCAAGGTTGTGTTGAAGGTGTTTGGTTTTCGACATTCGAGCAGATTATTTTCTCATCTTCAAGGAATAAGAGATATAGAAAGATATAGTGACCAGTTAATGACACAATGCATATATAAATATATAAAAATTGGAAATATTGTTTCATTATGTAGGTTGGTAGGTCGACTAGATAAAAGGGACATATGCTAGATTGAGATAAAGAGAGGAGGAAAAAACGAAAAGAAAAGAGAGAGGAGGGATGAGAGAAGGTTAAGGGAGAAAGGGAAGAGAGAGAAGAAAATGAACAATGAAAGATGACGATTAAAAAGAGAGAAATAAAGTAAGAGTGGGTATGGAAGGGAATGGAGAGGGAATGAGAACATAAACAGAGGAGATAAAAGGTGTAAAAAAGGGGGAAGAAGGACCATGCTATTAGGGATTGTGAGGAGAAGGTCAGGGTTTAAAATTTGGAGAATGGTTGATGATAGGGACCCAATATTGGTTGAGGTGAAGGCTATCTTATTTATAAATATTATTGAGGTGCTTCTCGATTTCTATGGCTTCTCTAATAAGGAGGGTAGAGTGGTGGTTTTCTCTAGCTAGGATTTTGATTTGGTTAAAACACATAAGGTGTTTATTATTGAGGGAGTGTTCAATAATGGATGATTTTTTAGTTTGGTCATGGGTGGTATCAACAGTATGCTCTTTCAGTCTAGTTTGAAAGGAGTGACCGGTTTGGCCAATGTATGAGGTGCCGCAAGAACAGTGGATTTAGTATACCTCTTGTTGGTTTAGGGGATTGATTTTTTCTTTAACATAGGTGAACATACTTTGTATAGTACTGAGGAATTTAAAGATGGTTTTGATGTTGTTTTTCTAAGGATTTGGGAGATTCTATCAGTGATTCCTTTGATGAAAGGAAGAAAGGATAG
This sequence comes from Picea sitchensis, assembly GCA_010110895.2. Lineage (NCBI taxonomy): Eukaryota > Viridiplantae > Streptophyta > Pinopsida > Pinales > Pinaceae > Picea > Picea sitchensis. The sequence continues at coordinate 172,552 of SNQJ01S0038733.1, forward strand.
GGAAGTGTTATTTTGAGGGGTGGGTTTAGGTATGGGACAGTTCACTTTGTGAAGAGCTTTAGTAATTTGGTGGTTGGAGTAGCCATTAAGGCGTATGGTATTTTTAAGGTGGGAATTTTCCTACTCAAGATGGTTGTTGTTGGATATGAGAGAGACATGAGAAAAATGTGTATTTAGAACTCCTAATTTTTTAGTCAGGTGGTGGTGATAATTAGGATGGAGGTAGCATTCGGTATGAGTTTTCTTTCTATAAACTTGTTGGGATATGGATCCATCAGGGTTGTGAGTGACTAAAAAATAAAGGAAGGGAAGTCTTCGGTTATTCTCAATTTCCATTGTGAATTGGATGTTGTTGGAGAGGTTGTTCAAGAAAATTTCAATATTAGTGGGGCCGTGGGGCTAGAACATGAAGGTATCATCTAGAAATATTTTCTACCATTTGGGTTTGAGATGGAAACTTCTTAAATATTTAATGGGAAGGAGGTGGGTGGCATTTTTTATATTACATGTGATGTCTTCATAAAGAAAATTATGAGGGGAAATGGCATTTTGGAATAGTAATGCATTACTGTACTACGCAAATATCTCAAAATCATCTTAGTATCTTTCCATTGCAATTCCTTGGGGTCTGACATGAATCCGTATACCATACCGATTGCAAAAGACATATTTGGTCAAGTTGTAGTTAAGTAGATCAAAATTTCAACCAATTGACAATTCAAAGTATCATTGATTGAATTGGAGTCATCATGTTCATATAACTTCAACATGACTTCCAAAGGAGTTGTCGTTGGCTTGTAACTAAACATTCTAAACTTCTTCAGAATATCCAAAGTATACTTGGCTTGTGACATGAAAATACTATCTTCCTTCTTCCAAAATTGAATACCCAAGAAATAATGTAACTCACCAAGATCTGTCATCTCAAACTCAACAATCATATGTGACTTAAAATTTTGAAATAGTTCATCACTGTTCCATGTGTAGATCAAATCATCAACATATAATGCAACTATCAGAATGTCCTGTCCTGACTGAAATCTATAGATATTAGGCTCAAATAGACTTTTAACTAAGCCATGATCCTAAAAATATTTATTAATTCTAGAATACCATGCTCTTGACACTTGCTTACAACCATACAAGGCCTTCTTCAAAATGTAAACACAATCTTCTTTACCTAAAACCTAAAAACCTTTTGACTACTCTACATAAATTTTTTCATCCACGTAACCATTCAAGAAAGATGATTTCGCATCCAGATGAAAAAATTTCCATTTGTACTTTGCAACCAATGCAAGCACCATTTTGATTGTATCCAACTTTGCCACTTGAGAAAATGTCTTAGTATAATCAATTCCTTCACGTTGTGCATAACCTTTTGCAACTAAACGATATTTATACTTATCGATTGTGCCATGTAATTTATACTTAGTTTTATAAACCCATTTAGTACCAATTACATATTTTCCTTTTGGTAAAATGACCAAGTCCCATGTATCATTTCTTACCAAAGCGTTCAATTATGTTTCATAGCTTCATTCCATTCTTTTTTTCTTGATGCTTTTGCACAATTCTGTGGTTCAATCATCTTCATTACTTGTGCCATAAGTTCATAATTCAAAAGACAACTTTGGGATCTAGTAAGTCTTCTTTCAAAATTTCTATCGAACAAATTGCTTTATAAATGACCCCTTTCAAGCCACTTAGGCTTCTTCTTGACTTCATCTTCCTTTGCTGACTTAGAATTTGATTCATCACCAATATCCACTGCATCTTTTATTAATTCAATATGTACATGTTCTAGTTGATAAAAATTTTGTTCACCAAACACAACATCTATACTTATTATCACCTTCTTTACTTGAGGATCAAACGACCTAGAACTTCTTGTTTCAACACTATATCCAATGAAAATGCACTTCACACTTTTATCATCCAATTTTCTCCTCTTTTTCTTAGGAACATGTGCATATGTAGTGCAACCAAAAGCTTTCATATGTGCAACACTTGGTTTGTATCCTGACCATGCTTCTTCTAGAGTCAAATTAAATACTTCTCTTGTAGGACATCTATTGAGAGTGTAAACTGTTGTGTGCAATATTTTGACCCAAAATTCATTTCCAAGAGTCTTAGTTTTTAACATGGTCCGTGCCATTTCAACTATTGTCCTATTTTTCCTTTTCACGACTCCATTCTGTTGAGGAGAGTAGGAATTGATAAACTCTTTCTTTATTCCACTTTTCCTACAATAATTTGAAAATTCATTTGACCTGTATTCTCCCCCATTATTTGTTCGTAGGGTGATAATTTTCAAACCACTTTGCTTTTCAACTAAATCCTTAAACTCAAGAAAATGAGAAAACACTTTAGACTCCTCCCGCAAAAAATACACCCAAGTCTTATTGGAATAATCATCAATGAAAGTGAGAAAATAATGTTCCTTTACAAAAGACAAAGTCTCCATTGGACCATACAAATATGAATGTACTAGTGCTAGATGTTCTCTAGCCTTCCATGTTATATTTGAGAAAATTTCCCTATGTTATTTCCAAAAAACACACCCTTTACATACTTCATCATCAATCTTGATATAAGGAAGACCATTTACCATGTTATGCTTCCTTAACAATACCAAACTCTGAAAATTCAAATGTCCCAACCTTAAATGCCAAAGCATGTTAATCATTTCTTCTGTAACATTCAAATTGTGTGAGTTACTTGAATCAAAAGAAAGCTTGAAGATTATGTCTTCAGTCATTTCTCTTCTTGGTACTGCTACATTTTTATTCAGCTTATCCATGATTAAGCACTATTTATTATCAAAGAAAATTTGTAGTTTTGCTCCGTCATCTAACCTATAGAAAGTAGGTTCTTCTTCAACGTTCGTGTCAAAAATGTGTCCTCAACAAACTTCTTCTTTCCATGCAATGTTGGAATTGCAATTGTTAATTTTCCTTTAACTTCAAAAGCTCCGTCATTTCCAAAGATAACTTTATCTGAATAATTGTCATTTATTCTAGTAAAAAATTCTTCCTAAGATGTGACTCATATGAGTTGAACATCTCGAATCAATACCAAGCTTCACTTTCTTCATTATGTGCCATAAAAATTGAGATGAATAACTTCTCATTCCTTGTTTCTTCAACAATTGTATTGGCACCTTTATGTTCCATATCTCACAATTTTGCATAACAATCTTTTTCAATATGACCAAACTTATGACAATAATAACACTATGGTCCTTGTCTTTCTCAAGATCCATCTCTACCTCGTCCTCTTCCACAAGATCCTTCTCTACTTCTTCCTCTGAATCGACTTGGACTTTTTCCTCTTCCTCTTGAGGTGGATACATTTCCTTGATAATTTTGTGGTTGTTGTGGATGCTTATTCTGATTTTGATTATGATATTGACCCTTGATTCTTCCTCTTCCTCTATGCGTTGTGGAAAAAGCATGTTCCACTTCCTCAGTTGGATTACTTTCTTCAACAGTTAGCAAAAAAGCACTCAATTCATCAATTTTGATTGTGTTTAAATCTTTAGAGACCATGATACTGGTGGTGACCATCTAAAACTTGGGCAAAACACTTCTTAACATATTCTCAATTAGTCTTCTTTCTGGAACATTTTCACCTAATGACCTGATTTGATTAATAAGATCTTGCATCTTTGTGATGTAATCATGAATGGATTCATTACTTTGTATATTTTTATTTTCAAAATTTCGCCTTAATGTTTGCAATTTAGCTACAACCACACCTTCATATGTGTTCTTTAATATATCTCATGTTTGCTTAGATGATTCTACAACACTAATTCTTGGAAATATAGATTCTTCAACAACACATCCTATGAGAGAAAGAGCTTCATTATCTTTTTTAATAAGTTCCTTTAGAGATTTCTTGTCATCATCACTCAATGTTTTGAATTCGTCAGCAGATAGCATAGCATACCCATCAATTACAAGTTCCCATAATTCTTTAGTGATAAATATAGGTTGCATGTGTTTGCTACAATAAAAATAATTAATGCTTGTGAGTTTTGGAAGCGCAATATTTCTTGTCGCCATCAGAGAATAACAGAGATATAGAGAGAATATGAAAAATCAATACAATGTATCCCACTTCACTCCAGGACGAGAAACAATTATTTCAAAAACCTGGACTCAACTACCACCAATCATTATATTTTATTAATTTTGAATACAATGAAAGAACACAATACTTGCACAATTACAATCAAACTTTCTTTAAACAAGAGAAAAAAAGTTTATAAGAACACAATTGAAATAACAATATAATCTCTCTTACAATGTTAAAACTTTCAATCTTTGAATAAACCCTCTTAATTTTTGTGCCCAAATGTTTTAATAATAAATATAAAAGATTTAAGATAATCTCTTTTACACTTTATATCATATGAAAATTCAAATTACGACTTCCTCTCAAATACTAATTCTCTCTCATAAACATTAAAGCACTAAACATTAAAGAGCTAAATTTTCTATCAAACTCCTTCACACACCTTTTTAATGGATAAATTGTAAGCCTTTATATTGATATAAGCCCTCATGTGACTTTTGTTTAGTTTATTAGACTTTTGTTTAGTTTATTAAATGGATGGGAAGCATTATAAAAAATAAATTTAATGCCAAATGTGAAAGTGGCATGCTTTCAAAGAAGAACGAACCCACTCATTGCAATAAACAAATAAAAAACATACTAGTTGCACACCCATACGTACTCCTCTTCGGCAAATAATAAACGAGTCACAAATCTGGAATACCAATGGATGCATTCGACAACATTTCCACGCCTCTTGCTTGGTATTTACCACAACCAGTCTTCTTTGTCGTCCATGCAAAATACCAAATGCACAAGTCTCCGGGAAGATGCACCAGTCCATAGTCTTCTTGGCAGCACAATGCCACTCTTTTTCACCAAAGCGAACAATGAGTCAATCACTCTACGCAGCCAAACAACAAACCATGTACACTCTACGCTACAACAACAATTGCTCATTAATTCACTCAACAATCTCTACACAAATTTCTCAAGCATATTTCTCTAACTCAAATTAAACCTTCCAAATATAACAACAATTAATATAGAATATTTCCAAATGCATTCAAAGTGCTATTCAAATGATAAAAAATCCAATTACTATTCCAACAATTTTTTTAACCAAAGGAATATGATGTAAGAGCACCAAACACATTACTATTTCAACAATTTTTTTAACTATGGGAATATGATGTAAGAGCATCCCTAGGGATTGAGCAATCCAGCATCAAACCCATTGTTTTAAAAATTCTTATCTTTGTTTTTTTGGTAATACATGAAGTTGAATATCTCTTAGTAATTAAGCTCAAAAGCCTCATATATATCTACACAATCAATTAAAGGAATGATTAAGGCCTAAGAAATAAGTATAAAAACGTTGAACAACACAATTGAGTGGAGTTACTAGGTGGAGTAATGAAGCACAATAGAGAATGATCTAGATCCATCGGTGTAAAGCAGAAGGATATGTGGAGTGGAAGGAAATTAAGATGGGAGGTCAAACCTTTGTACTCCACATTCCACATGCATATAAGTTGAAGGTTTCACAAAATTGTCTATGTAGAATAGAAGAAAAACAACATGGGAGGTCAAACTTCCACATTCCTCTCATGCAAGTAAGGTGAACGCCATTTGGAGCTAGCGATGTGGAGTGAAAGGCAAGTAAGGTATGTCAAAACTCTACACTCCACATTTTGAATGAAGAGATAAATTTAAGGAAAAAGAATCAATTAAAAGATGACACATGGCATTCCAAATAGGCATATGAAGTCTCAACTCATAACCAAAATATGATGAGCAAGACTAGTCCCTTGGAATTTGAGATGTTTAGCATTCGACCACATCGAGGATTAAAGAAGACTTGCTGTTAAGAGATAAAATTAAATTAATTAAATTGATTCGTTGACAATGAAACCTTTAAACCATTCAACTTCTTGATCCTATTTATAAATGGGAGAGTCTGTGATAGAGAAACGAGATTTTAGTTTTCATAGTTTAGGCTTTTGTAGTTGCAAATATGGAATAAAGGAAGAATATGTTGATTAATTGGGTTGGTTTTCATTGATTTCAACCCTTGAAGAAAGTCCGATAGTGAATTCTGGTAGCACAAAGGTTTGGGTAATGGACCCAAGTTTGTTTGATGGATAATGGTATGAGTTTTGATCTATTTGCAGGTAATACTATTCTAGACGGATAGTATAGGTCATGCCATTTCCGGTGGTATGTGGAACGTCACATAACTCCTCACGGTTAGAGAGTTATGACCATGTGAAGTTGGAGAACCCTCATGAGTCATCTAGAAGCCCCAAAAGGTCAAAGTAGTCAAAGTGTTTGCAAAAGAAATTATTTAAATAATAAAGTTAATGGAGAACTCCCTAAAATAAGGAAAGTGGGATGCTACATGA
>SNQJ01S0038733.1:185700-208142 GCA_010110895.2 Picea sitchensis
TTCGTCTGCCATAGACGATTGCCATCAATGACAACCTTGACATTCTGCATTCTCTCTGCTATTGCCATATTTCCAACACTCTATGAATTATTTGGACACTTGTACGCTGGATACATCCCAAACTCTGATACTCTGTCTTCTGAATTGGAAACAAAAATGTCTTGGCATGCATTGAAAATCACACAAGATGCATTGTTCATATGCCCTTACACTTTTAACTGGATCTGGCAGTTGGCCTCATCGTGGCACCATGGTATTTTAAAGTAGTCTTCTTGCAATTCTTTTTGGCACCTGTCTGAAAAGATCCGATAGTTAAAAATAAGTTGCAACTTGTAACCTTCACACTGTATCTAAGTGCCAATACCCTCGACTATGATCGATGAGTCATGTGGAACAATGTTTGGTGTTGTGTTGCGCTTTGCGTTGACTTGAGTTTGACTCGCGGTTAGGTTTGTGGACTCAGCTTTGGCTTGGGCCTGGATTTGGCACAATAATTGTTCTTGTAATTCCACATTTCGAGCAACCTCTTCGACACCTATTTTCATCTCTCAGACACTTGGCAGTCTTTGCATACATGAATCTCTCATAACTATTTCGATGAGTTTGGGTGCAAAGTGAACTTGGCACTTAGCGCTGAGCTTTGTATTGGACTTTAGCTTGACTATGTATGATGCTTCCAGCTGGGCTCTTTATGTTTTGCATGATGTTTCTAGTGTTGATTGCTAACATGCATGTTGTAGGACTACAGGGCGTGGCTTATGAAGGATGATTATCATTTGAATCATGGCTTGAAATTTTGGCTTAGTTTATGATTTAGTTGATAGACTAGACTTGGAATTTAGTATGGCTAGTAGTTAGCATAATAACATAAGAATAGGTCATAAGGTTTTGACTCATGACTTGGCATGTGAAAAACCCGTGGACTAACTTATGTTAAATCATAACTTAACCCCATGACTTGATTCATATGTGACTTGTGAATATGAACTAAGTTTTGGCTTTAAAAATCAGACCTATGTGACTTAGGATTAGATCACTTTGAGCACACATCATAATATTAGAGAAATTTGCTAAAATATAAAAATCATTAGAAGTTAGGGTTTACAGGAAATACTAACAAAGTTTTGGAATGCAGGTTAGAGAAATCAATGGAAGCTTGGTCTACAGATATTTGGAGACAAAACACTGGCCAAACATATTTAGAAATGGGCATATAGAATGAAACTTGAGGAGATACTCCAAAAATACCTGTGCATTTTTTATCGCTAACATTTGGCTCCAACTGGGATGGAGACTTCCCTGCGAGGTTTCCAAGAACCTAGTAGTTCCACCTGCCTTTAGCATTGGGCATGGAGTCATCTGGCCTGTACAAATGATCTCTTCAAAGCTATAACCTTCCTGTAGCCTGCCTGTAGCTTGTCTTACTTATTTAACAAAAACTGAAAACAATCTATCTGCTCATATGAAGAGCTTATTTCGCTGTCTACTCCTACACTAATCAATAGGGGAAAACTGATCAAGTAAAATTAAATATCCAATGCATCCAAGAAATAAATTGATTTACTGGTAACCTCCTTGATTTGGATCCGAAAAAGAAAGGAAACCATAGCATGCAAAAATATAGTTTGAAAAAATGGCAGAACCAACCATCATCTGACAAAAATATCTTGACATTTATGCTGCTCATAAACTCCAAATAGTCAACAATAGGGTCAATAAAGCCACAAAGAAATACCTCCCTTTGATGTTGTTCCAACTGAAAGAAAATCTACTGCTTTTTTTCTTCACTGATGTCAATGCTGAATATGAATTGTTCTTCCTCTGTCGGAGGAAAATGTAAACTCAACTGCTGATCTAAAAAAATTTCTCATCATCTTCCTCTTCATGTCTGCTGCAATTCCCCTTTGTCTACAAATCTGAAGGTTGAGAACTGTCCTTATCATTTGCTGCAGATTTGAAATTATCATCTATTGGTTGCATTTCTTTGTCTGCAAATCAGAAGACTGAGGGCTGCCCTTAGTATCTGTTGTAGATTCGAATCTATCACATGCTAATATAAAAATCTGTTTATCATTTTTCAAGTTTTCAAATGGGACAATCTGACCTTCGTGACAATTTAAGATAGTAGATGCATTTGGTACAATGTCAAAAGCATCTATACTATGGCTACCATCATGAAGATCATCGATGTCTCGATTAAAATAAGAGGTATCCCCTATAACAACATACTCTTCATGGCTATCTGAATCTTTAGTCAATAAATAAAATTCATGACAACATTCGGGATATAGAAGATCAGCTGAAAATATTTCTTTGCAAAACAAATGAAAGGAAGCATGAAAATATGAAAAAGAACTGATATTGGCAACAGGGAGTGACCGGTACCAATCACGAGCAATACCCTCTAATGAAAACCCGAAGAGCTTGATATGAACATCCTCATGCACAATTTGCAACCGATGAATGAAATCATGAAAATCCAACAAATGTTCAGCTGACACTTCCCACTCTTCTCCTCGAAATCTGGGAATACTACGTTCCCATTCATCTCTACTAGGCACTGGGTGAGGGTAACCAGAAATACTTGAGAAATTGCAAAATGCATACCTCTTGTTCATTTCATACCAGTGGAGTCGCCAGCAGATTTCAGAACGATGGAGTCGCCACTGAATCCGTCCTTCATGGAGTCGCCAGATAGATGATTACAACCAAATATATGTCCAGACTTTGTCTATCATCAAAGCTAGACCTTTTCATCTCCCAAGGAAGCTAAGCTTCAATCTCCTCTCCCCGACAACGACGCCAATTTGTTATTACTCCAAGAAACTCTTTGAGGTTGTAGGTCAAAGATGCTTGGTAACATAAAGAAAACATGTTTTTTTGTATTTTGTATGTGTGGATCAATGGGATAACTCAATTTCAGTATGGTACTCAGACAGTCAAAGTGAGAATCAAATGAACCAGTGCTCTCAAGGATCAATAATCAGATGATGGCCTTTAAGTGGGTGAGAAAACAATGCTTATAAACCAAATACAAAATGTAGGGTTTAATGAACAATGGTAAGAAACTATTAAGCAAGTTATGAACCGATAGATGAGATGACAATCATCCTGCAGTTAAAACAACTTGAATAAGAGTACAAAAGGAAAGATGAGAATCTGATATCAATAGAGAGAGAAAACTGTGATTTGTATTATCATATCAAAAAGCCTATTTACAATATAGTATATTTCTGTATCCAGAATCGACCCCCCATTGGTTGTGGCCTCTATCAACTTAAATAGGTTTTACAAAGAAATTCAGATCCTCAAATGATGGATCTCAGAATTATAATTGTTTACAAATCTAATCAATTACATTACTCTAGGAAATAAATCCAATTCCCAAGGAGCAATTGGATTCATAATTTGATTTTCAACATCTTCGACCTTTTTAGCAAACTCTGGTGATGACAAGGCAACTTGAGATCCTTCTATGATAGTTGTTCATAAATTCATTAGCTGCTTGATGAAGTCAAAATGTCACTTTGACAGACAGACAATTTTTGGCCAAAAATAGGTGATTTGCTTGATCTCTTTCACCTTGCTGGCAGCTTGAAAAACTGAAACAGAGCATTGAAACAGATCTTCTTAATTATAATTTTCACTTTAAAACCATCTTCGTGCCCTTTAGAATGATAAAACATAAAAATGTGCAAAAATAATGCCATTATGTCCTCTGCGGTTTCACCATCTCTTCCGCCTTGAAATTTGCTAGTTAGCCGTTGAAAGTTCCACTTTTCAACAACTAACTGGTTGTAAATATGCTTCCTGTGCCAATGAAAACTCTTTATTATCAACAAGTGTTGTGATTTTCTTATAGTTAAATGAGAGTTTCCTTCCCTATAAAATATAGTTGTTATTTTGACATCAATCTCACATATGGATCGAAGAGCTCTCTCGATTTGATGACCTCCTCTGCAAACAAATGCCTATTGAGCATCTAAAACAAGAACATCAAGTGTTTTGATGATGCTACTATCTTCATTTGGAAGGAAATACTTAATGTGATTCAAGGTTGTATAAATAAACACCATTATCATTCCAAGCACCACTCTTAACACGAGTAGTCTCATGCAGAGTGCACCTATGTACAAGTTTCTTGCTTGCACTGATGATTGCATGTTTTCTCAGCAAGGCTATGTTGTCCATGTCATTTGACCAGACAATGTATTCCATAAACAGAGTATAGATTTCTTCGAGTACAAACCTCTGTTGCAGATCGAGAGGACTATTCTATCTTATGACCTATAAAGAAGGTTTCATGTTCCTCCATAGAATATTGCATCCACAGTTACTGGAAAACTACACTTCTTAGTGACCTTATTTCTGAGATTTTTATCATCACTTGGTTATGAATCTTAACAAGGATTGCAAATTGATTATGAGCAACAAAGACAACAGATCCTCCAAGTCCTCTCTTTGCTTTCTGTGTCATATCATTTCTGCCAACACTATCCTTTGGAACGAGATAAAATTCATATGACCCACTTTCAACATCTAAACATAGCATAAAAACATTCTCCAAAAGACTATAGGACAATGATCTTGGTCCTTGATTCATTTCTGTCGATCCAGGCCTTCTTATTTGTATAAGTTGAGTGTCTTTTGAGTTGTAAATTCATAAGCCCACAGAAAAAAGTCTTTGATTTAGTGCAGGGTACCTTCATAAGCAGCAAAGGCAAGTCTTTCTCGTTCTGACTTGAAAACAGTCATCCCACTGTTATGTCCAGCAGCAAGAATATTTATATCAGGATGTGTTGCAAGGGTCCAAAAGTGATCATGCTCTTTACGAATTATTTGGACACCTGTACGCTGGATACATCCCAAACTCTAATACTCTGTCTTCTGAATTGGAAACAAAAATTTCTTGTCGTGCATTGAAAATCACACAGGACGCACTGTTCATATGCCCTTACACGTTTAACTGGATCTGGCAGTTGGCCTCATTGTGGCACCATGGTATTTTAAGGTAGTCTGCTTGAGATTCTTTTTGGCACCTGTCTGAAAATCTCTGATAGTTAAAAATAAGCTGCAACTTGTAACCTTCACACTGTATCTAAGTGCCAATACCCTCGACTATGATCAATGAATCATATGGAACAGCATTCGGTCCTGTGCTGCACTTTGCATTGACTTGATTTTGAATCGCATTTAGGTTTGTGGACTTGGCTTTGGCTTGGGCCTGGATTCGGCGCAATAATTGTTCTTGTAATTCCACATTTCGAGCAACCTCTCCGACACCTATTTTCATCTCTCAGACACTTGGTAGTCTTTGCATACATGAATCTCTCATAACTATTTCGAGGAGTTTGGGTGCAAAGTGAACTTGGCACTTAGCGTTGAGCTTTGTATTGGACTTTAGCTTGACAATGTATGATGCTTCTAGCTGGGCTCTTTATGTTTTGCATGATGTTGCTAGTGTTGATTGCTGACATGCATGTTGTAGGATTGCAGGGCATGGCTTATGAAGGATGATTATCATTTGAATCATGGCTTAGTTTATGATTTAGTTGATAGACTAGACTTGGAATTTAGTATGGCTGGTAGTTAGCATAATAACAGAAGAATAAGTCATAAGGTTTTGACTCATGACTTAGCATGTGAACAACCCATGGCCTAACTTATGTTAAATCACAACTTAACCCCATGACCTGATTCATATGTGACTTGTGAATATGAACTAAGTTTTGTGTTTAAAAATTGGACCTATGCGACTTAGGATTAGATCACTTTGAGCACACATCATAATATTAGAGAAATTTGCTAAAATATAAAAAGCATTAGAAGTTAGGGTTTACAAGAAATACTGACAAAGTTTTGGAATGCAGGTTAGGGCAATCAATGGAAGCTTGGTCTACAGAGATTTGGAGACAAAACACTGGCCAAACATATTTAGAAATGGGCATATTGAATGAAACTTGAGGAGATACTCCAAAAATACCAGTGCATTTTTTTATCGCTAACACCTTTCATTTTGCCATTGAGATTAGTGTTGAACTTATACCGTTGGAATTGTCCTTTGTGGTCAAGTGTCATCGAGATATCATCCGTCATCACCGAAGGCATTCACACAACCACCAACATTACATTTGAGTGTTTTATAGATTAAATATAGTTTCTTGTTTTCATGGTTTAGAAAATAGTTTTATTGTTGCTATAGGTTAGATAGACTTTTCTTTAATAGATAGTAGTTTGCTTATCATAGATTAAGAATTAGTTGGTAGTCTTTCTTGATTTCAATAGAATAGATTTCCTTTCATGCATTGTATTGAGCATTTAGATTTCCTTTCACACATTAGAAATAGTTTTGCATTAGGCATTTAGTTCACTTGCCTCTTAGGCTAGATAGTTGTTCAATGAGAAGTTTTACTTGCAGTAGTTAGTTGCCTTTGCTTACTTGTCTTTTTCTTTAGTAGGTTAGTTAGGTGTCTTTGCTTGATTGTCTATTTGGTTTATAGGTTAGATAGGTGTCCTTTCTTACTTGTTTATTTATTTGCTTTCATAGGGTAGTTTCTCATTGAATGTAGGTTGGCAAGTTAAAAGTAGTTTGCTTTCATCATTTTCTTAGTATGCTTAGTAGTTTGCCTTTGCTTATTGTTATGAACTAGTTTTCTTTAAAGTAGGGTTTACTTTCTTTTATTAGAATCATCCATCAGTCCTTGGCCCAAAAGTACTTAGGTTACCTAGTTTCAAGTTGCTTAGTAGGGTTTTCTTATTAGATAGGTTTGCTTGAGTAGATTAGTCTTAGATAGCTGCTTTTATTAGGTAGATTATACCCCTACCAACCTTTTACCTTTGGCATATATTTTTCTACAACTCTAAGTTTACTTACCCTGGGTTGACAATTTAATTGAGGGTAGTTTAGTGTCTCTTTTAGTACATATAAATCACCTAACAATAACCGTAAGGTTCTAGCACATGGTTTGAGGTACAAACTTGTGGTATAGTGTTTGAGGTATATGTGATCAGATCAGATTGATTGATGAGTATATAGTGACAGGTTTCACAGTGACATATTCAGTTTCTACAGTTGAGGTACATGTTGGTTACATGGTTGAGACAAGTAGTTGATGATTTGGCACATACATGAGGTGTATAGTTGATGATGTTGGTACATCTTGATGAGTCAAGGTTGATGCATGGTATATGTTGGTTCAGGTTATTGGTACAAGTTGTTTGGTGCTGGCTAATTGGTATAGGCTGTTACTGATTGGTATAGGTTGTTACAAGTTATTGGTACAGGTTGACAGTGGCAATGGTTGATTCAGTGACAGTGACATGTTGTCTGCATTTGACACTTATATTTTAGGGCGGATGGACGGGGCAAGGATAGGTGGTTGTAGCCACCTTCCGGTTGTAGCCGAAGAACTTAGGGGGTTGTAACCTCCTTCTGGTTGTATCCAGAGAATTGGGGAGTTGGAGATTCCCTCAGGTTTTAGCCTGAGAAACTAGGGGTTTGGAGCCTCCTTCTAGTTGCAGCTGAAAAACAAAGGAAGTTGGTGCTTCCAATGAATGTAATTCTTCAAGACATATAATAAAAAATATTTTGTGGTTTTCTCTCGCTTTTGGTTTCCACGTAAAAACACTGGTGTACTGTGTATGTGTATGATTGCTCATTTGTTCATTGTTTATTTACTCTACAATTATTGGATGATAATGCTACATTGATATAACACTTGCATTATATGGTTAAAGGATTAAATTGCTCTATTACTGATTTACCCCCCCTCTTAGTAATCCAACAATTGGTGTCAGAGCAAGTTCCGTTAGAAATCAGTTTAACCACTGAAAGGTAGATCATGGAGAGCAACAACATGTATAAAAATGGAATACCACAGTTTGATGGACAAAAGCATGCATTTTGGAGCAGAAGGATTAAAACATATATACATGCATAGGGATTTGAAATTTGGCAATCAGTTGTAGATGGATACAAAGAACCAGCAGTTCCGCCGACAAATGAAAGAGCAATAAAAATTAGGAAAAATAATTTGTTAAGAACCAATGACCTGAATACAAAATATCACAATAGTGCCAAAGATATCCAAATATAATCACCACAAATACTGAATACACAATAGATCCACAGAGCAAGATAGAAGAAACCACACTTTATTATTACCAAACCCTTGAGGTAGGGAAACACCATACAATGGATCCTATTATGGAAGGGATACTCTCTTGTTCACTTGCCTCTTTGAGGGGACTTCCTCCTAATGAGCTTCAGCTCCAAATACAATATTTGTCTTCACCATACAATGGATCCTATTATGGAAGGGATCCTCTCCTGTTCACTTTCCTCTTCGAGGGGGCTTCCTCCTAATGAGATTCAGCTCCAAATACAATATTTCTCTTCATATCCCATTACATTTCTTGAACACCTTTATATAGTTCTACCATCACCTAAGAACATTCTAGAGGAGGAATCTTCTAGAAGTAGAATCTTCTAAGAAGTCCTCTTACATTTATTATATCTAACTACTCATTTATTATATTTAACTACCATAGTGGTCCTTATTTAATAATATAGTGGACCTAGTCCACCTTACATTGAATGGCCTCCACTATTATCACTATGAACCCTCTGGACCCCCACTACTATCTCTTTAGCTACCTAACAAGGTGGTAATATTTCAAGCAGTACCAAAGGAATCACATGTTCTAGAAGTAAAGAGGATATTCAAATATCTCAAGAGTACACAAGATTTTGGATTATGGTATCCAAAATGAAAGGATTTATCACTTATTGCCTACACATATGTAGATTGGGCAGGTTGCATTGATGACCAACAAAGCACTAGTGGAGCAGCGTTCTACTTGGGTGAGTGTTTGGTATCTTGGATAAGCAAGAAACAACCATCAATATCGTTATTTACAGTCGAAGCAGAGTATATTGAAGCAAAATCATGTTGTACACAGGTTCTATAGATGAAACAAACTTTGACAAATATACAAGTTGAGTACGATGAGCCCATTCCAATCTATTGTGATAATACAAGCGACATCAGTATATAAAAAAACCAGGTGATGCACTCCAAGACGAAGCACATTCGAATCAAGTATCACTTTCTATGGGAACAGGTTGTAGAGAAGAACATCAGAGTTGAATATGTGGGAACAAAAGAACAAGTGGCAAATATCTTTACAAAACTGCTTCCAAGGGAAGCCTTTGAGTATCTCCACCAGAGACTTAGAGTAATTTCTACTCCAAAATGAATTATTTTGAATCCTTATCTTATATATCTTATATTTACACGAGGAAGCACCATAAAGAGGATAGTTCAAGTTGGGGGAGAAGTTTCGAGAAGAGTTCAGTCAGGGGGACTAGCCCCAAGGACAGTTCAATTAGGGGGAGTAGCCTCGGATGAGAAGTTACCTTTGCCATTGATGTAAAAGGGGGAGATATTTATCAGATGCAGGATAGAGAGTTAGATGCTTGGAGAGAGAGCACAAAGGCATGGTTCCAGGGGGAGCGATGGTGACAGGGGGAGCATGAGCAATATGACTTCAATATTGCATCAGATTGTCACCATCAATGCCAAAGGGGGAGATTGTTGATTAATTGGGTTTCTTGTCATTGATGCCAATCCTTGAAGAAAATCCGGTAGCAAATTCTGGTGGCCCCAACAGTATGATTAAGGGAATTCAGTTTGATTGATGTATAATGATATGAAGTTTAATAAATTTGCAGGAGATACTATTCTAGATGGATAATACATTTCATGCCATTTTCGGTGATATGTGGAATGTCAGATAACTCCTCACGGTTAGAGAATTATGACTTGGTGAAGCTGGAGAACCCTCATGAGTTATCTAGAAGCCCCTAGAAGGTCAAAGAAGTCGATTATTCTAGAAGCTCCTAGAAGAAGTGTACTATTCAAATTGATGATAACTAGGAGTTAATCATGGGTATAATTGTTGCATTAAGAAACTATTTAAAAATAAATTAGTTGCAACAAGAAGTTGTGAGTTTGGTAATTATGGTAAACAAGTTGTGATGAGAAGATTGAATAGTCAGAGTGGTTGGCCAAGAAATAAATTAAAAAATAAAGTGGTTGCAACAAAAAGTTAGTTAAGGATAAAGAAGTTATGAATTGTCTAATTATAGAAAAGTTAGTTGCAACAAGAAGTTGTGAGTAAAGATAAATTATTTAAATAATAAAGTAGTCAAAGTGGTTGTAAAGAGAAAGTATTTAAATAATAAAGTGGTTGCAACAAGAAGTGGTGAGTTTACTATTTATGGATAAGTCAAAGTGGTTGCAAAAGAAATTAATTAAATAATAAAGTTAGTTGCAACTAGAAATGGATAATTTACTATTTGTAGCAAAGTGAGTTAGAAGTGGGTTAGCCCTGAAAGAAGGAAAGTGGGTTAAGTTGGTTAGAAGGTAACCCCTTGAAGAAGCTACATGGAAGTATAAATAAGAGAGAAAGGCTCTCTCATTAGCACCTATTGAATATCATTGAATATCTATTTTGTGAAAGGTTATTTGGGCATGTATTATTGTTAGAGAAAAGTGCGGAAGAAAAATCGTGATAGGAAAAGTGTGACAAAGAAATCACAGTAGGAAAAGTGCGGCAGAAAAATCACGGCAGGAAAAGTGCGGCAGAAAAATTGCAGCAGGAAAAGTGTGGTAGAAAAACCGTGGCAGAAAAATCGCAGAAGAAGATTCGCGACAGTAGAACGCTACAAGAAGAAAAAAGGTTTCTCAGTTACAGATCTGACAGAACAGGTTGTGACAGTGACATATTCAGTTTCTAAATTTGGCACTTATATTTTAGGGCATTTGGATGGGGCAAGGATATGTGGTTGTAGCCACCTTCCAGTTGTAGCCAAAGAACATAGGGGGTTGTAGCCTCCTTCTGGTTGTAGCTATAGAATTGGGGAGTTGGAGCTTCCCTCAGGTTGTTGCCTGAAAATAGGGGGTCAGGGCCTCCTTCCAGTTGCAGCTGGAAAACAAAGGAAGTTGCTGCTTCCAGTGAATGTAATTCTTAAAGACACATAAGAAAAAGAATTATGTGGTTTTATCCCGCATTGGGTTTCCACGTAAAATATTGGTGTATTGTGTATGTGTGTGATTACTCATTATTCATGGTTTATTTATTCTACACGTGATTGAATGATATTGGTAAATTGATCATAAAGAAAAATAACATTTATACATTATTGTTAAAAAGGATTATAATTTCTCTATTAGTGATTCACCCCCCTCTCAGTAATCTAACAGGTTGTGCAGCCTTGTTCTCTTATAGGCACTCCAAAGTTCACCATCATGAATTGTCGCATCCTTTGGGGGTGTCATGCCCCTTCATGAACCCATGTGTCTAAGTGAATCGTCGTGCCCCTTTGTAGCCCTGGTCATCCAAACAAACCGTTGTGATTGCCAATCGTCGTGCCCCCTAGGACCGACGCACCCAACCTTAGTTTGCCCCTCTTTTCGGTGCACCCTAATCTCTTGGTCGTTTCATACTTAGGCATGCCCCTTGGCACGCTCACATGCCCAAGGCATCCACTTGCCCAACTTGGCTACTGAATAAACCCCAATTTTTGTCTCCTTGAGGACTTGGGAAAAGGTCTCCGCACCCATCTAGTCGAAGACCTTACATCCTCCCCTAGCTCAGGTTGTTGTCGTCCCCAACAAAATCCAAAAAATATGTGATATCCAATTCTCTCCCCGAACTTGTTCTCCCATCGCAACTAATTCTGCTGGAAACCCTGAGTTTTGTGCCAATTGAAAACCCCAAATTCTACCAAAGTGGAAACCCCAAGTTTCCACAAACCAAATTGTATATCACCCAACTTCACACAATATGTTGCCTAAGTTAATGAGGTTGCTTCATCCAATTGTAAGGATGAAAGTCACCCAAATTTGTTGCACTATATCACTGTGATGTTGTTGCCTTGCTGCTCTTTGATTTCGTTGTTGTTGTTGTTTCCTTCTACAACTGACTGTTGCACATTTCACTTCAACATTTCGCCTAAGTGTTGAACTCTTGTGATCTTTTTGTCGCACCCATACTTCAACTCAATTCCATGCCTATGTGCATCATCGAACCCCACATCTCAAACTTTTTGGGTAGCTAATCCAACCATCACATCCAATCCTTGAGCATGAACATCCTCATGCCTGAAATCAATCTTTTATGTTGCATCTCTGTCACTTTGTCCAACTCCAAAGACTAAGGCAAGTGTCCATCCTTGCCTCACTATTGTTGCAATTGTTCGATATTCATCAAGGAGATCCTCCACAATGTCTAAATATTGAAATTCAAATCTACTGGCACATCCATACTCTTGACCCCCTTGTCATGTTGTTGTTCTCAGCCAAGTCGTGAACAAGTTGAATGGCTAGTCCAACCATCACACTCCTTGAGACTGCACACCATCATGTACAAATTGTCACTTCCTTTCATAATTCGGTCCATCCACACAATGATCTCAAACCAAGGCAGATTCTCCCCTCACCTCACTGCACTGTGAAGTCTCCCCCAAAAAAAGTCATCTGTGGCAACTTGACTCCACTTCCCACCTCATGGCATAGTTAGTCAATCTTTGCACCAAAAATTTCACTTCCAAACTTCCTTTTCCCCGCTACTTCATCACCTGACCATGTTGTTGCATCTACTTATCTATTCCTTGAAATGGTTAGGCTTCACCCTCAACCATGCTGACCCAAAGCAAGAGAAACGTCCATGTCCAAGTACTCTCTTCATGTTGCAATCTTCATGTTCACAAAATCCTCCAAATGAAGGCAAGTCCTTAACTCACCTCCCTTCATGAAGTCACCTATCTACAACTCAATGTATATGATGAGTGTGGCCAACACACCCTCACTTGTCAAATGTCCCAATGAACTGTCCAAAGTGCTCCAAGTAGAATGAGTCACCTCAAAGAACTTACGTGCTTTACACATCTTCAAACCAATACTCTACCAACCTCAACCACAACCTCTGTTAGATCTATGAGTCATTGCACAATCATTTACAAGTCACCAAGGTGCACTCTTCCTCATCCAATGTCCCACACCAAAGATGATTAAACACCACCCAAGTCACTTGGTTTGTGTTCTTCCTATTTAGGTTGACTGCTAACAATTCTTGGTTGAATTTTCTACTGATTCCATTTGTCTACTAGAATAACATTGCCTTGCACCTCCTGTAAGCGTCTAAACTTTGGCATTATCATTGTGACTCGTCAAGTAACCACCTGACTCAACAAATTTGGCTAAGGCACCAAGCACCAAGGTGCCTCACGCATCTTCTCAGCTAAGCATGAACAAACTTCATTGCCCACTTCTTTATAGTGACTTGTCCAATGCACCTCATCAAAAAGTTAGGAAGCTTCCTCGAGCCACCTCCATGGTTGTATCCAAATATGCCTAAGTCCACCATAGGACTCATCCAAGTAGGTCACCCAATCTATCTATGTAAACACTCAACCAAGGCATCCCAAACTGGTACAAGACTTCTTCAAATCTGCATGAATTGAGTCGCCCTCAAGTCTGTCACTTTTCATCATGGAAATGGAATGCACTTGAACCACCAAGTCATCCAACATCCCTTAAAAGAAATCATTGCAACACTTAGGAAATGCAAAAACTCAAACCAACCATACCTTTCTAAACATCATCCTTCACTACAACCATGTTCTAAGCCTATTGTCTTGGACCTTCTCTTGCCCAATCAATCGACTCTCCATATGAACTTTCCTCAATCACTATCTGCAACTCCAAAAAATTGCAAGACCTTTGTTGTGATACAAGGATGAGTCCATCCTTCCACTTAAAAAATATATCTAAGTCCCAAACTTTACATGCAATCGATCGAACTCATATCCAATGTCTCTTCATCTCCGCACCTTGACTACTTCCACTTCAAGGCACCATTCACACACCTCCCGAATTTCAAGTCATATTGCTACTAACCGACTGTTGTAACTTTGTGAATAGATACCTCGTCCAAAGGTTGTGATCTACCCATATTCCAACAAGCCAACTCAACTCAAATGTTGTTCTCGGTGATGCACAACACGAAGGCATCATGATGGAAATGTTCCCAACTAACTACCTATTGTTGAGCTTCTCTAGGTCACCCCAGATCATCCAATGCACCCAAGTGTTTCACCTTGTTACAAGCTAGAACTTCTCCCCTTTCGCAATCGCTTCTGCAATCACCCTCGATGTTTCTCTTTTGTGATCACTTTTGCAGTTAGATCTATGACAAGTCGTGTGATAAATACTATGTTCATCTGCCTTTCCCAAGTGCTTAGTTCTCCCAATGAACTTTGTGCCTGATCTCTCAAGGTGTGCACAACATGTCTAGCATTGAATTCTGCCACACATCAAACCAACTAAGTCTTCCTCTGCGATCAAGTATGTGAAAAGTTCTGTGATAAACTTTATGATCACCCACCCTATCTAAGTGCTTTGTTTCACCACAAACTCTTCTCTTGTTCTATACAAGGTATGCACCCAGAACAACCTCTCCACAACACTGTCAACCAAACCTCTATCGTAAGTTTGATGCAAAGTCTGTGATGAATAAGTTCGCTCCATCGCATGGTTCACTAAGTATGTGAACGTTCCCACTAAACTTCCTTCGCAACAAATAACCTTCTCAACAAGTGCACCCCACCACAACTGTTCTGACTGCAAAAGTGGTGAAGAGCACCAAACTACTCTAATACCATTTGTCACGTCCCAATAGTGTGACTTACGATCGTACACCTCTTGAGGGCATACTACACCACGAAATTTCTCACTTGGTTGCTTGGAAACACCAAGGACACTTCCTCCAGACTACGCCTCTTCAGCTAGAGCATACCCATACAATGTTCTAGGCTATCAGTGAGTCACACTCCTACTCTAGTGCAACTCTTGTATACTTATACAATCATTAATTGTTTAACACTTAGTCATATTTAAGCATACATCCATGAACATGAGAATCTAAGAGAACAACAATGAAAGAGACAAGAGAAATAAGGATATAGTGCAAGCAACACAAACTGTTCCTTTATCCCCAAGGGTTAGCTCAAGTGGTTCTGAGCCATACGTGACACTATCCCCAATGGAGGAGGTCACGGGTTTGAATATCTTGTTCCCCTTTGGGGTTAGGCCTACCATGGACATCAAGGCTGATGTTTTACATCATTTACCATCCACAAAGTGGGGAAGTACTTGGAGGTTTCCCATGAGATATTACCTCAGAAAAAAAACAAAAAATGTGCCTAACACCCAAATAAGTCTTTGTTATTACGAAACAGTTACAATATGAGCACTATCATCTTGGTTTACAACTTTTCCAGAGTCATATGACTCACCTCACCTCACCAATACACTCATACGCAGATTCGTCACACCAAGACTCTTTGTCGCAACCATCTTCGTAACCTCCTGCGGTGCATCTAATACACACCATCAACCACAAACTTTTTGTCTCTTCATTTGCATAGGCTTCACATATTTTGGTTCTGCCTCACACATTCCTACAATAAACCTGCATTTCCAGACTTCCAAAAAATTTTCCCAAGAGAATCTTTCCCAACTTTGTCCACCGAATCCTCCTCAAGGCAGCATAATTCCTCCCAAGTGGAGTGACTTGGCTCTTTGAGGGAGCTCACCCTTATTCATCTACCATAGAACTAAATATCTCTTCTTTCTCTCCTTGTCTTCCAAGATACCTTCATTGGTTGTGCACCCTTGTTCTCTTATAGGCACTCCAATGGTCACCATCACAAACCATCGCTTTCTTTGGGGGTGTCATTCCCATTTGCAAACCCATGTGTCAAAACAAATCGTCACACCCCTTCATGGACTCGGTCACCCAAATGAATCATCGTGCCCCTTCACGGACTTGGTCTCCCAAATGAACCCATTCCCTTGTCAACCATCGTGCCCCTTGGGACCAACGCACCCAACCTTGGTGAACCCCTCATGTCTACACACCCCAATCTCTTGGTCGCTTCATACTTGCGCAAGCCCCTTGGTGCGTTTGCATGCCCAAAGCATCCACTTGTCCAACTTGGGTGCCGAAGCAACCCCAAGTTCTGTCTCCTTGAGGAGTTACTTGGGTGAAGGTAACCACCCTCATCTATCCAAAGACCTTACAATATTCCTAATGGAAAAACTTGTTACTAATATAAGATATTATTTTCCTTACTTTATCAATTCCCTATGTAGGTATCTACCTGAATTCAATGTATGTTAAAGTTTTTGTCACTTGAGTCGTGTGTTTGACTTAATGAGAGCCCCACATTCTCCTTTGGTTTTCCATCCATTATAATTACCCGGAAACCCAACATGGAGCTCAAATATTAAAACCGAACCTGACTGGACTGTAATGGCAACGAACATGAAGAAAAAGTCTCACATTCTTGTATTCCCATTCTGAGAACAAGGCCATATGATTTCCATGCTCAACCTCACCCACACCCTCACCTCCCATTGCCTCTTCATAATAGTCCTCACAACTCCTCGAAATCAATCCCTCTTGATCCTCTTTTGTAGAGAGATTCATCAGAGGGCATTCATATTCAACCTCTCATCATTCCTCTCCCTCCCACTGAAGGATACCACAAGGATGTGAAAACATTGCACTACTTCCTTATCATCTCCTCCCACTCTTCATGGATTCATTCATCCAATAGAATACGGGCTTCATCAACAGAAGATACAGATACAGATTCTGCAAATAAATAATGGGATGGCATGGAACTCGAGCAACTATATGTCAAAAATACGCAGAGACGGAGATGGAGTAATGATGGATGAGTATGGAGTTAAGGCAATAACATATGTATCAATTTGAAGTTTTTTTTTTTAATGTCATGTTCACTCATGGGAATTTAGTCACATTCAACTCTTTGACTAATCACAAAATACCTATTCAAATTTAAAAAAAAATCTAAATAAATAAATAAATTTAAAAAATTCACTTTGATAAAAAAAAAACTTTATAAAACTTTGAGTCATTTTTTTTAATAAAATAGATCAACTCTATTTGAGCATTATTTATTGTTATATATCCTCTTAGAAGGAGGTATAATAATAGAGTAATTGATTTTATATCAGTTTTTCCACACAATCATTAAATCTTTACTTCACAACGCACCATTGTGTTATTGTTTTTATTTTCTTCTTACAAGTTGACCCTCACATATAATGCCACTTTTTCTTTCTTCTCTATAAATTTCTTTAAGTTGTTTTTTATTTTATTTTAATTTTTTGAATTTAATGTTTTATTATCAGCACTTACTAAAGCACCTAAAATATATTGAATTTGTAAATTATAACCAAGGTTTTTCCCATACATATATTACTTGAATTTATTTCCAAATAATAATACATTTTTTTCTTTTAATTTGATGCATTGAATTTCTCATTGGTTAAAATCATTTTGACGTGATATAAATCCTCTCATGTGTGTGCAATTTTTTAAAGTTATTTGTGAGAGTTAAAAATTAGTTTATAAAACAATTTTTTATAAATTATATGATTCGCCAGTTTGGACATTGTGGCTCTATGAAATTTGTAATCTAAGGAATTCGCTCTATGGAACTGTAATTTAGAGATGCCGCAATTGATGCCCCCCTTGAAGTTGCAGTCAATGCCTCCTCTTGTGGAAACTTGCATGCATCTGATAAATGAGTCATCAATGGATGAATAAGCATGAAAGTGTTATTAAGTTCTTTTAAGATCCCGCCTGAAGGGAATAATTCCTTCATCACAGTTAGTCCTCAATTGGGCATCGAAAAAATGCCTTCACCACAACTGCTTCTCAACTAGATATATGTGGTTCTTTTTTGAAATAGTTGAACTGTCGTCATTGGTGGAGAGGAGCATCCTTCTGCAAGGAAAAACAAAATAATCTCTAGAAATCTGGAGCATATAAACACATGAGCATCGACCAATTCTAATTGTTGGCTTTTCATCTTTTCTTAGTTCACAGTCTGCAAAAAATTTCAGTCACACAAATATTTGAGTGTTGTCGAGGTCTAATTATTTGATTTTCATATTTTCTTAGTTCATGGCCTACAGAAAAATTTCATTTACAAAAATATTTTTGTAACATCCCCACTATAATCCCCAGTTTAATTAATGTTTATGTAGATATAAAGTGTGGCTACGACCCAAAACAATGTAATATGTGAATTCTATTTCTATGTTTTAATAATAAAATGTGATACCAGCTGCTAAGGGGACATGGACGAAGATGGGGGTTGAAATAATCCACAAGAGAGGGGAGGGTCTAGGATAATGGTCAAGAGGGGTCCCAAAGGGGGTATTACCCATGTATATTAATTCAACCCAATTTCCTAAAATTGCTATTGATATATGAACCTTCTAATTATGATTGAGTGTTCCCAAATCCAATCATTGAATATATGTAAGAGGTTGGGTGTGAGTATTCACATCCCATAGTTATTGGGCACATAGGGGTTGAGTAAAATCAACTTGGGGAAGTGTGTGATTCAAGAAAGGCAAGCCAAAGGGAGGAAATTCGTATGGGTTGGGACAATTTTTTTTACACATGAAGTTTTTGTGCATGAGAGAAAGTAGGGAGCAAGAAAGAGAGCTTGGAGATGGTGCAGCCATGGAGGGCGAATTCTAGAGCATTCTAGAGTGTTTATGGAGCAAATTGGAGCTAAAAACTGAAGATCCAGGTTGTCAGGCCTGAAGAGTGAACTCCTGAGTGAGATGCACTAAAATAGTAAGTGTTGTTGTTGTTTGTTGGTAGTTCTTCCTAGCAATGAGTTCCCTTGAGTTCCTAGCTGAGAGATTCCTAGCTACATGTGCCAAATAGACCCAAATAAATGAATGGGATGCTAGAGGGATTGATATTATTGAAGGGGTACATTCCTTGGGTTGGGCAGGTCAAGAGGAAGAGAACTAGTGGAAAATTGGGATAGTTGTAGGAGAATATCAGTGGGTTGTGAGTGGTAGTGAGATACCACCCTCTTTTGTTGATCACTAGCCTCAGCTTGGGGGTGACTAACTGTTGAGATTTGGAATAGTCAGTCTATATTTGGGTGGAACATCTGTTCCAAGCAACTGGTTGCACAAACATTCTCATAAAATAAGTGTTTATATGTTTTATGTCGTGTATTGATGAATTATATTGTTGTGCATGATCTATGTAAATGAGAATGATTTATATGTGCATTCATGTGTAGTTTTAGCATGTTGTAGATATATCTATTTTATGGTTATAGACAGTAGTTAAATCTAGTTGTAATTTGTAGATGAAAGCTACAGGAAATATATTAGTTAGCAAAAATTTCATTTTTATGGGTATTCCACATCGTAATGTCTTTCGATTGGGTTGGAGGAAATTACATTATGGTATCAGAGTGCCTGGTTTAATGATCAGGCTTGTATGGGCTCAAACCAGTGTGAATTTGAGAAAAAAAAAAATTGCAGGATTGTCTGTGACGAATTTGGGGAAAAGTAGAGAG
Source organism: Picea sitchensis (assembly GCA_010110895.2). Taxonomy (NCBI): domain Eukaryota; kingdom Viridiplantae; phylum Streptophyta; class Pinopsida; order Pinales; family Pinaceae; genus Picea; species Picea sitchensis. Next base: position 205,196 of record SNQJ01S0038733.1, read on the forward strand.
AAATTTGAGTGAAATCCCCAAATTCATGAGTGAAATTCAAATTTGAGTGACTCAGATCTATTTAAGAAATTTAATGGAGCCAATATGAAAAGTTGCAGATTTAAATTTGACCTGAAAGGTCAAAATTTGAGTTGTAATGTCCTCCTATAGAAGTTGGACAGAGATAATGAATCAACGGTCGAGATCATGTTTGATCTCGCAATAAACGGTTGAGATTTGTCATGAGAAATTTAAAAATACATAAGGTTTTGGTCATTTGAAAATAGAACAAATTGACGACTGAGATTCATTTTCGGTCATTGGAAGGTTGGGGTCTTTTAATGGCCAAGATTCATTTTGGGGGTTTCTGAAATGGACAAGATCGACAGTCCAGGTCAATCAGACAAATGCGAAAGATTTCTAAGTGTTAAATTTCTCCAATGGAAATCATCAACAACCGATGTTTGGGTCGAACAAAATGGAAAAGTGTTTGGTTCAACCAAAATACATTTATTTATGGTCGACAGTCAGGGGTCAGCCAAATCCAGTGAAGTAATTTCATTCACCAACATAAGTCGTCGATGATCGACGGGTCGATGGTTGAGTGTTGGCCGATTCATAAAAGTGTTTCTAATCAAGCAATAAAAGTTGTCAATGGTCAATGGGTCGATGGTTGGGTGTTATCCAATTCAACGAAGTGGTTCTAAGAAAGTAAAAGAATTCATTGGTGGTCGATGGGCCGATGGTTGGGCGTTAGTCGATTCGGTGGGGTGTTTGGGTCGTCCAAGAGAAATAATCGATGGTCAAAGAAGGAAAGAGGATGATGACGTGTCATGCCATGTCAACATCCAATTATCATGCTACATTATCCAATTTGACATCTTAGGATGATGTTTTATGCCACGTCAACATCCATGTGTCATGCCACATCAGCAGTTTCCATGTCAACCCAGAAGTGGTTGATGGTCGATGGTAGGGTCGACCGAATTGGGGAAGTATTTTCGATAGTCAACGAGGATGAATGATGGGATGATGGTAGGGAATTGGTTGAATTCTCCAAAAAATATCATCGACGTTCGACACTTGATTAAGTCGGTTTAGATTTTTGTGCAAATCGGTTGTCAGGGAGTTGGGTCGATGGTTGACGGTTGGGTCGACAGTTTTGGGAAGTGATGTGTGGGCCCAAAGGAGAGCGTCAATGGAATATGGATCACATGAAAGTAGTTCATATTTCATCCAATTTGAGATCAATGGCTCATATTTAAAGGCTGTTACACAGTAAAACAATTAATTTTATGCGAATTTTTGTGGTTTTTAAAGGTCATTAACTTGCTAGGCATTTTTGAGGGCCTCAACGACGTTTTTATCCAATCAAAACCCAGAATTACATAGTGAACCAAGGTACATTGAGTCTTTGTAGCTCAAATAAAATAAATTGGAGAGAGTTATCCAATGAGCTAAACGGTTCACAAAATAGAGCTCGTATGAGAAATTTACAGCCAAAACAGTAAGGGTAAAATTTTGGCACCAGACTTCTTTCAGAAGGCATAACTTCGTACTCAGGCGTATGTTTGGGGAACAACAGTAGTCGATGGAAATATTATGATCTAGATAAGACATCCGTGGAGTCAATTTTTGGATCTGGTTATGTAAAAATGCATTGGAAGTAAAAGAAGACACATGTAGCATACAAGGGTAAATTGGGTAAAACAACCTAAACTTCTCCAGACCATAACTTTCAGCTCGGATCTCGGATTTGAGAAAATGAATAGTCATTGGAAATGTATTGAAGAGTAGAATATATCCGTCAACCCAGAATTTTGAATTGGAAAATAAAATTTCTTAGAAATTAATAAAGATATTTCTATAACAGTAAAATAGTGGAAATTGCAACATGTAAATGTTGTAACTTTTTGCTCATAAATCAGATTGAGGCATGGGTACAACAGTTGGAAAGTTGTTTTGAAGAGGAATGCATATAAGGAATCAAATTTTTATTTGTTGCATTATTCATTCATAAATTGATGAGGAAATAACTTGTATTATAATTGATGAAATGTTTTATAGTATGCATGTTCTTACACTAATTATTACATGCACATTTCTTGCAGAATTAGAGGTACATGAAAGAAACTTTGGTTCTTATATGAGGACTAGATTTATGGAAGATGCTCAAGGATATTACAACCATGAGGAAGATATCATAGGTATTCATGTTAGCATTGAGAATGCTGAGATAGAGTCAAATGGAAGAAGAGACAAGCATGAGCCTGTAACTATAAGAAGCTTTCATAGGGAAGTGTAGAGCTATAGAGATGGTAATGAAAGGATTAGGAAGGCTCGAGAAGAGATATTTCAGAGCTTAAATATGTTACATAAGCAAGTAAATAAGGACTTTGGAACCAAGCAAGAGGCTAGTGCTAGACAAGTGACAAAATCTACATCTCAAAGCAAAAGGGATGATCATGGAAATGATAGGTAGTCAAGAAGCATGAGAAGGCACCATCATTCTTTAAAGAAATCCACCAAAAGAAAACATGCAAGTTCAGGGCCAGGGAGCAGCCCAAGTGTGTCTCATGTTAGGAGGAAAAGTATAATGCATGAGGTAGACATTTTGCAAGGCGAACTCGGGAAGATCAAGCCACCAACTTTCAATGGTGAGCACAGTAAAGGAGAAGAGGTCGATGCCTAGTTGTTGGAAATGAAGAAATATTTCTAGCTACTTGACTACCCCTACAGGGTAGAAGCTAGAATTTCCACCTACCACTTGCAAGGCACAAGGTATTCACTTGGAGAATCTATGACATAGCATCTTCATTCATGGGATATTAAAGACTACCCCTAATTTCACTAGATATTGATAAATAACTCCAAAACGCATTTTGTTGAACCTCGCTCCCAATACATATTTCCAATAAAATAAACCCTTATTTTTACTAGATACCCCTTTTTATACCCTCCAATACAT
>SNQJ01S0038733.1:210423-241527 GCA_010110895.2 Picea sitchensis
TATTGGTGTAACTCTTATATTATTGTTCATTTCTCATTGGATATAATTGAATGGTTTAAGTATAAGTTGAAAAAGGTTTTTAAATTGTACTAGATACTGATTCACCCCCCTCTCAGTATCAACAACCAATAAATGGTTCTGTTGTCGGCTGGAACTGCACAACATTGAGTGGACATGATCTGTGGAACAAAATCACGGAGGATGAATTCATAGAAGGGAATGTTTAGGCCTTGGAATCCAACAAAGGTGGAGATTGAAATATGGTTGAGGATAAAGGAACTCGAGTTTGCATAGAAGGAGAACAGAAACCCTAAGTTGACACTGTGCAAGTATCTCGACAAAGACATGTTTAATGACTTGCATGAGGTATTTTTCTGTGATTTCCCTCATCTGTTGTAGGAGTAGGCATTGAGGTTGAAGGAAAACCACCCTATGAACTAGATCAGATAGCTAGCATGGCATCCTGTGGAGATTTCGTAGCTACATCAAGTTAATAACAAATTCACGCATGAAATAGATTTATGGTTAGACATTATCGTTGCAGGATTTATCACCGAATTTCAAGTAGATACCGTGAATTCCTACACTGCTGCAAAGCAGGATTTTCTGAAGGGACCCAGAGGTAGGTACATCAGATCGATGTATAATTCAATCAAGATTTTATTTTGTGACAAAGATGTGATGAACATGGAATCATACAGTTAAACTTCCCTGCACACATGGGGAAAAGGGGGAATCACTGACAGGAGGTTGAGATATGGACAAGGAAATGGATAAGGGGAAGAAGAAGGAGGACATGGACCCAATAATGATGGAAGAGGACCAGATAAAGTAGATAATGGAAAAATTTGGAAATACGCGCAGTGGAATACCTTACCAATATAAGATGAATAATAAGAAGAGGGCCATAACCGACAGAGAGGGCTTGGCGAGTGATGAAGAAGAGGTAGAGGATCTTCGGGCTGTAGAGAATATTGAGGAAATATTGTGCACAACATACTAAAGGAAAACAAGAGGGCTAGGGTGAGGAACATAAGTCATAACTCTAGTCCATATCATCGTCAGTGTGGAACCTACAACCCCATGTGTGACTATAACACATGAAAGAACACCAACGTTTAGACAACCGAATTTTAGTGGAAGAGGAGAAACAAGATAGGGTTCCAATCAAGGACAATCAATTGGGGGAGTAAGTTCAGGAAGTAACAATCAATTATCTACACCACGCGAAGACAATAGTTCAATGCAGTTCAAAATGGCAGGACAAGATCCCAAGATCAAATTACCAGAATTTCGGGGAGAGGCGTCAGAGGACCCTAAAAAGAATTTATTCATCCGTGAGAAGAACTAGGAAGAAAAGAAGATCATAGATGAGGATAAAAGGCTCGCATAGTTAGATATCACACTAAGAGACCATGCACTAGAATGGTACATGAGCCTGGATGTAAACAGTCCACAAGGAGTACCAAAGACTATCGTAGGTGTGAAAAAACTACTGGTAAACAAGTTTCAGAAGCCAAAATCAGAAGACCAGTACATGAATGAAATGATTTGAAATCAGGTAGAAACTAGGTGAGTCTGTTTGGGATATTGATCAAAGGTTCAAACGTATGAAAGGTAAGTTGAAATATTCAATTACTAACATGCAACATAGGCACTTATTTGTGAACTCACTGTTACCACACTTGAAGTATCCTTTGAGACAACAAAATTTCCAAAATTAGGCAGAGGCTCTGCAAGCAACCCTGCAACTGGAAGAAAACCAACATTAGTAGGAAGATCTAGAAATAGAGGAGTTGAAGGAGGATATGAAGAATATGACATTTCAAATGAACCAGAATAAGGGAAAAGAGAAAAGAGAAGATTTTTGGTGTATGCTATGCAGGACAAAAGTACATCATAAGAACGAATGTCCAACCTTTGCATGGTACTTGGAAGCAGGGGTGCCAAACCCCTTGCCAACAGGAGGACCATGTTGCGAGATTTTTAAGACACATGGGAATGATCCATATCAATGTCCAATGATGCATAAGTATAAGACAGTACCAAAAAGTTTGTATTGCAATTTTTGCAAATCAGTAGGTCATGATGATAAGGACTGTATAACATTGAAACTAATGAGAGAAAGGACTTCAAGCACTTACAGGTTGCAAGACGAAATGATGACAGGCCAATTTGTACCTCAATTCAACCAGGTTCCACCACCATTCAACCCCGTACAACCACAGTATAACCCCGTGCAGTATAACCAGGTACCCCAATACAATGCACCGCGAGGAGATAGAGGTGGATTGAGAGGTGGAGGACGAGGTAGAGGAGGATTTGGGTGAGGCTGAGGGCCAGTAGTATGCCATAACTGCCAATAATCAAGACATTATGCAAGGGATTTTCCACTTCCACCTGTGACATGTATGTACTGTCTCGCAGTAGACCATGACACAGAAGTATGCCCAACACTCTTGGAAAAGATTCAGGCAAAAGGAACCAGAACAACCAAAATGTCCAGTGGATTTCTACAAAAGCTAGGGATGATGGGAAAAACATCAATATAGTTACTCGAGGAGGAGCCAAGACAGGAGTTGATGCAACAAAACAAGATCCAGCTCAACACCAATGGGTAAATAATAATATCGGGCCACATAAGTAGTTTGACGCGCAGAAAGAAAAGGAAACATTTAAGGAGGCCAGACAGGAGATTCTCAAGGAGAACATTGCATCTACATCAGTTGCATACCAAAATCAAGACCCACCAATGTGTGAGATTCCATATTCAATGGATCACACCAATAAAGGATAACCTTTAGAGAAATTAAGTATGATCAAAACTTTTCTGCAATCCTCTTTTAAGTTATTGAATGATCCATCATCTGTTAAGGTCTTACAAAATCTTCTAGAAAGATGTAACATAGAGGTAGAAGGGAAGTTAGAGAATAAAATAATCAATCATCACCATACAGGAAGAAGGAAAAGTAGAGAATTTAGGCTAAATGAAAACATTGGGGACTTAAACATGGGAGATATCATACTGGATTTATTCTCTGAAGTAAACGTCTGGACCAAGAAGACATGGAAATGTATGGGGGAACCCACATTAGGCTATTCACCTGTCCATTTGAAACTATCAAATTAGCACAGAGTGTTACCAATTGGAAGGCTTAAAGGTGTAATAGTAGATTTGGATGGAGTGCACATTGTGGTAGAATTTTAAGTGATAGAGATAATATATGGCACAACACCTTACCCAACATTACTTGGATTGGATTGATAATTTTATAACCAGGTTGTGATCAACCTGAATACAAGGAAATTGACTTTTTAATCAAGCAAATATAGAGTTATTGCACCATTGGATCCTTCAAAAGGATAAATGTTTGTAGACACGACCTGTTTGGATTTGGAAGAAATAAATCAGTTATACAGAGCCACTGTGTGAGAAGAAGATTATTTCAACCCAACCAAAGATGGGGTACTCAACTGGAGAATCATTACATTATGTGCTTTAGATTCAGACACAGGTTTGGAGAATTGGCAACAAAGACTACATGAAGTCTCCACAAGGAGGTGCACAATAATAGATTGCACAGTAAGCTGGGTCGGTACAGATATAAGGGAACCTCCCATTTGTCATGGGCTAAACGACTTAGAGGAATTCTTGACAAAATATGAGGAGGAAGTTTTGTAAAATCAGAGGCTCTTATCCTTGGATATTGCACTCAAGGAAACACCTGCAATATGGTGGGGTGAAAACAAAGAAAAAATTCAGAATTGTTATCAGTGTAAAAGAATACTACGCATTAGATTTGGAGTAGAACAGGGGAGCACTACAATGCAGAAGTATGATGGGAGAGGAACACCAATTGAACACCTAGAGAAATGAAGAACACAGTGGAGGATGACACCACTAGAAGAATGGCCTCATCACTTCATTCATGCATTGGAAGGGATCCCAAGGAACTAGTACATAGACCAGGAGATGCGCAAAGGCACTACAGAATGGACCATATTACAATTTTTTTTTGTAGTAACCTTCTCATTTGAGCATAAGAGCCCCAAAATTGATTCAGCCCTGAAGATGATATGAGGAGTGATATTTTTTGATGAACCAAAGGTCTAAATTAGAACAGAATATCAATAAAAGAACAGACAGAGAGTCAAAGAGTTACTCTCATGCTATCATGTCGAAGAGGAAGCACCAAATGAAGATGATTCACGCACCATTCATATCACAGAAATTGAAGGAGAGAGAGAGGTGGAAGGTCCCTCTCTGGAGTCAAAGGCATTTGCTGCACCAATCAAGGTCAATAAAGTGAACATTGGAACAAAATAAAATCCTAAAATGGCAAGCATTGGAGACTACTGGGATGAGAAATCATTAGAAAGGATAATAGAGTTACTGTGTGAATACAGTGACATGTTTCCAAAAACCTTTACAAAGATGAAAGGCATAGCAGGTGATCTAGGAGAGATGAAAATACCCATAAAACCAGAGGCTAGACCTATCAAACAGAGACCTTACAGGCTGAATCCAATTTATAATCAGAAGGTGAAAGAAAAAATTGACTGAATGTTGGAAGTTGGCATCATAGAGATAGTAGAGGAATCTTAATGGATCAGTCCCATGGTATTCCAGGAAAAGAAGCAAGGGGTGATAAGGATCTGTGTAGATTTGAGAAAACTCAATGATGCTTTTTTACATTATCCTTTCCCTACCTCTTTCACAGATGAGGTCTTGGAGAATGTGGGAGTCCAGGAAGCATACACATTCACAGATGGATTCTCAGGTTACTATCAGATCAAAATAGCTCTAGAAGATAGGTATAAGACTACCTTTGCTACAAAATGGGGATCCTACCAATATACAGTCATGCTCTTTGGATTGAAGAATGCATTAGCTATCTTTTCAAGAGTGGTCATAGCTACTTTTAAGGAGTTCATACATCAGTTTCTAGAAGTCTATCTGGATGACTGGACTGTGTATAGTCTTTTGAAAGATCATGTAGAAGTTTTAAGACTAATGTTGGAAAGATGCAGGCAATGTCAGATATCATTAAACATCAAGAAATGCATTTTTGGTACACCTTTTGGGATATTGTTGGGACATATAGTGTGCAAACAAAGCTTACTAGTTGACCCTGCTAAGATTGTAGTCATTGTGAACTTACCACCACCAAAGTCAGTGCACCAGTTAAGAGCCACACTAGGACATACATGATACTATAGGAATTTTATAAAGGGGTATGCACATATTATTGCACCGATGTAAAAAATGTTGAAGAAGGACATCAAATTTCAGTGGAATGAGGATTGTCAGCAAAGATTGGATACTCTAAAGGAAAAGATGGTGACATCACCTATATTAGTGTTTCCATATTGGGAAAATACATTTCATGTGCATGTAGATGCATCAACAATAACACTTGGAGCAATTCTGGCCCAACTAGGAGCAGGCGACTTAGACCATCATATAGCCTTTGCAAGCAGGAAGTTGTCAGAAACTAAGTAGAATTATAACACCACAGAAAGTGAATACCTATCCATGGTATATGCACTTCATAAATTCAGACATTATTTATTGGGAAAGCATTTTAAAATGTTCATAGGTCATTCTTCCCTAAAATATCTAGTCAACAAGCCAGTATTGGGGGGGAGGATCTGTAGATGGTTGTTAATATTCCAAGAATTTGATTTTGAAGTAATAGTCAAACCAGGGAATTTGCATGCAGGACCTGATCACTTGTCAAGGGTAACAAAAGGAGAATAACCTACTAAATTGGAAGACAACTTCCCTGATGCATATTTATTTTTAGTACAGGTAGCTGATGAATATTTCACTAATGTCATTGAATTATTAAGTACAGGAGTTACCCCATAGAAGTTTAGTACTGCGCAGAACAAAAATATGGTAGTCAAAGCTGCATACTATCAACTCATTGCAGTTCATTTATACAATATGGGTGTAGACAACATTTTGAGAAGGTGTGTATTGGAACATCAATGACCCATGGTTTTAGCAGAAGCTCATGAAGGTATAGCTGGAGGACACTATGCCGGAAATGCTACTGCACAAAAGGTATTGCACGTAGGTTTTATGGTGGCCAATAGTTCATAAATATGCCAAAGAATATTTCCAAAACTGTGATGTCTGTCAGAGGGTTGGAAAACCCAACAGGAGGAATGAGATGCCCCCGAGACCACAAGTAACTATGTAGGTATTTGACAAATGGGAAATATATTTCGTTAGACATATTAATCCACTAACAAGAAGGTTAGGAGATAAATATATCATTATTGTGACCAAATACTTAACCAGATGGGAAGAAGCAACACCAGCCAAGGATTGTAGCGCAGAGACAACATCACACTTTTTATTTGAGTAGGTGATCACAAAATTTGGATGTCCCGGGATTCTAATGAGTGACCAAGGCACCCTTTTTATTAATAGTACCATGAAGGATATGATTGAGGATTTTAAGTATATCACCAGAAGAGTACACCATATCATCCTCAAGAAAATGGGATAGTAGAAGCTTTCAACAAGATTTTGGAAAATGCCTTGACTAAGATATGCAATGTTAACATGGATGATTGGGATTTGAAAATACCATCATCACTATAGGAATACAGGACTACATGCAAGAAGTTGATAGGAGATACACCATTAAGATTGGTGTATGGATAGGAAGCAGTGGTGCCATTAAAATTTCTAGTACCCAGTCTGTGCGTAGCAACAATTACGAATATGACAGAAATGGGCAAAGTACAGGAGAGGTTAATTCAATTGATGGAAATGGAAGAAGAAAGGATTATGGAAGGATTTCACCAAGAGGTACAGAAAGAAAGGGACAAAGCATGGCATGAAAAACACATTAAAAATAAGAGCTTTAAGGAGGGAGACCTAGTTCTTCTCTATGACAACAAATTTTTACAACACCCTGGTAAGTTCAAAATGCATTGACTAGGGCCATATGAAGTAAATACTGTCATAGATGGAGGATCTATGCAGATCAAGGGCTTGGGAGGCACAAAACTAAAAGGAATGGTGAATGGTAGTCGACTGAAAATGTATAGGGACAATCGACCTACTAACTCTTCGTAATTGCAGTGCAATAAGAAATTCATGTATATAGTGTACTATAGTAGATATTAGGAAAGAAAACTGACAAAAATAAATAAAAAAGGAGAAAAAGAAGAAAAAGAAATACAAAAATAGAAAAAGAAGAAAAATACAAAAAGAGGCAGAAGTTGGTTAAACAACAGGAAAGTGGAAAAACATTGTGCGCAACAACTACCACGATAACATAGAAAGACAACGCGCATGAAAAATTGGACTTGGTGCAAATGCACAGAAAAAGTGAAAAAAAATTATGACTGTGTCTATAAAGTGCGGAAAGCACGGGTTAGCTCAACACTTAGTGATTTTTTTAGCACAAAGTGAGATAGAAGTGTATTCCCTAGGTGTAATTGTGTGAAGAAGAGAGCAAGTGTTCAAACCAGATACAACATGACACCATCGAAGTTTTTCACTCCAAGACAGTATGTACGGGTTACTCGACAAGGTAAAAGGAGGAAGGAAAGGATGGTGGAGCCCGAGAACGTCATTGAGCTAGAATATTTTACAACTTATGAGACAGAGTCACTCATCCCAATAATGGTTGATGAGGAAACGTCGACATCGACATAAGGGGAAGTAGGGAAGAGCTCCGAGACTCAAAATGGTATTACAAACCCTAATCCTAAAACACCAGCTAAACCTGACGAAATGAAGGGTCAACAACAGGGCTGCGTTGGGCCCTTCATTTTGTTGATTAGAAGTTGCACAAGGAAGACAAAAGTCCCAATTTTGGTCAAACACAAGTTGCGAAAGCCACAAAGGATCTGGACAACAGAGCAAGGGAGGAAACAAAAAATGGTTGGAAAGAAGGACAACGCAACACCAGTAAGGAGAAATAAGTTACAACAAAACAAGAACAAGAAAGCATGCGAAGTCTCAAACCAGAAAATCCCAATTGGCTTATATATATGAGATGTATATGACTGTAAAGGGTTATACGGGATTATCATTCACTCCATTGAGGTTTTGTTATTGTAATTAATATCCATTTTGAGAAAAGGGTAGATAGATATCTGAGGAATGAGTTCGGAGCCAAAAAATATTGTAACAGAGTAATGACTTGTATCTGTTGGATTGTATCTGAGAAACCCTTTTGATGATAATATATGGAAGGACCTAAAATTTTGAAAGATTTTGTGTAATTATGTGTCTATGTCTATGAATTGTCATTTTACTTTACTTCTTCATTTCTGATAAGATCAATATGTTATAGTTGGTTGCAAATGCGGTCACAACTCTATTGTCTTTATTATTAGTTATGAATGAGCTCAGATATGCTACTTGTTAGTTCATATTGCGCAAGACTATGTTGAATCTTGATGATTCTGGAGATCTACCTAAGTATCCTCCTTACCCTTCCCTATCTTCTTGTCTTGGCTGTGCTTCAGGTGAGACTTCTTCTCTCTGGAGAAGATGAAAATTCCAGTGCTCTAAACTACTCAGTACCTTTTGTTGGTAACCTAAGAAGGACCCTGGTCTCATCAACTTTGCGCCAACAAAATGGTTATGTTTTCAGGACCTACTTTAAAAGGGAACCTGTAGGGAGAATTATTCCACGGATTAACCGATCCGATATTCACTAGTGGTGGGAGAAAAATTGTGACGCCTTCATATGGAAAGAAGCGAAGATGTGAGGAAAATATGTGAAAGATACATGAGAAACCATTTCGATGGTTGTTACTATTTCAGGAATTTTCATTTGAGGTGATCATCAAACCTGGAAGATGCAACGTGGGCCCTAATCACTTGTCCATATTAGAGTCAGGAGAAAGTGGCAGAGTAGTCGATGATCAACTCCCAAATGAAAACTTGTTTTGGGTTGAGGCTGTACCAGAATACCTGGAAGACATAGCAGTCTTCTTAATCACAGGGGCCTGCCCAAAAATGTACTCTGCAACTTAGAAACGTCATATGGTCGTTCAAGCAGCGGACTATCAATTGATTGCAAGGCAATTGTATAAGTTGGGCCTAGATAGTATCCTCGGGAGGTGTGTCTTAGACCACAAAAGACAAGACATATTGTGGGAGTGCCATAGTAGAGTTGTGGGAGGCCATGTTGGAGGAAAGGCCACTGCACAGAAGGTCCTCCAAGCTAGATTATGGTGGCCCACACTCTTCAAGGATGCAAAGGAATATGCTAGATCTTGTGACGTCTGTCAGAGAGTAGGCAAGCCATCATGACGAGATTAATTGCCTCTTCAACCAGTTCCAGCTCTGCAAGCATTTGAGAAGTGGGAGGTTGACTTTATTGGACCAATCAACTGCACAACTAAGCACTCAAAGGCCAGGTATATTATTACCGAAAATGATTACCTTACACGATGGGCTATGGAAACATTTGTTTAGGATTTCTCGACCAATATTGCTGCCAGGTTTATTTTCGAAATCATTATCACTCGGTTTGGATGTCCTAGGAGTCTGACCATTTGGTCATTTTATCAGTAGTACAATAACAAATCTTATAACAGAATTCTTAATCCAACATCATAAAAGTAGCCCCTACCACCCACAAGACAATGGCACAGTAGAGGCGTTTAACAAGATTTTGGAGAGAGGATTAACGAAAGTTTGTTGTGCAAACAGGGAAGATTGGGATGACAGATTCCCAACAATTTTACGGGATTACAGGACAACCACGAATAAACTCCACAAGTATACTCCATTCCAACTAGTCTATGGGAAAGCGTTTGTGGTACCTGCAGAGTTCATCACCTCGAGTCTATACATTGCATGGATTACACACATGTCAGAGAATGAATCAGTCTCGCAGAGGGTTACGAAGTTGCAAGAACTTGAGGAGACCAGGTTTTTAGTAGACTTTCATCAATCAGTTGAGAAAGAAAGGCATAAAGCTGGCATGACAGGCACATTAAGACTAAAAAATTTGCGCAAGGAGATAAGGTGTTACACATCAAAATTACTCATTACGACAATGGCCTAGTGTCGTCGTTATCAATATTACAAGTGTCGCATTTTGGTCACAAGTGTCACAAGTGTCGCATTTTGGTCACAAGTGTCACAAGTGTCAGAGAAATCATACTTCCATACTGTCTATGTCGTTCCTATAACGACATCAGAAGGACACTTGAAACACCTAAAACAACTGATTTCAAAGAAGAGGAATTGGTTAACAAAGTTTATAAACCTTTTTCCACTGGAAAATCCACTCAAAAGACATTTTTGGAGAGGAGCGCTCCCCTATACACTGACAGGGAGTGCTGGTACTCTGTGCACCCTTTTAGGGGAGCACTATAGCGCTCTAGTGCCCCTTTTGAGGGAACGCTGCCTTTTCTGAGCAAGTTTTGACTTGTTGAGGAAAAGGAAGAGATCCCTTCAATCTCTAAAGGCAGTTGGATTCGAATCCTCGGTCAAGCCATGATCTTAGGAAAGATCCATAACTAAAGGAGGAGAATCCTCAACTTACCCCAAAGATATCTCAAGTGGTTGGGCCTATCCAAGCCTATATAAGGAGGCCTTATCATGGTGAAAGGGGATGGAAATTATTATGAAGCATATAACTTATGATCTCATAAGGGAGATGTCATTTGGAACATCAAAATTATGTGTGTGGACTGTTTAAGCAAGGGTTTGGACAAGGAGAGCTTGATGAAGCTGCTGCACTCACATCTATGGTTGTAAGTATTCTTCATTGTTGTTCTCATTAATATAACATGCTTGGCATGTTTCTTTCAAGTCTATGTTTGATCTCACATGAACTTGTCTCTAGTAGATAGATCTATTTTTGAGCTAATCCCAGTAGAGTAGGAAGATGGTCGTATCTATGTTTGTCTCCAGGGCTCATCGAAGAGTTTAGGATTGAATCTCAACTCGGACCGTGCAAGGACAAATGTTGTTAAAAAGGTACTTCTTTTCTCCTTCCTCTTCATACATTATCTTATCTAGATATAAAAGGATGTCAGTGTCTATGTTAAGCATTTTTCTGTCTTGGTCTTAGGAGTCTAAGGACCTCGAGAGAATCCGCCTGTCCGCAGGAGGATTATCCTATAATAGAAATTGGCGACTCCGTTGGGGAGGAACTATGATTTTTGTTTCCTTTCCCAGATCTTGTTTTGACCCTTTGCCCAATCATTTGACCTTCTCCATATTGTCTTTTGTATTCTTAGAATGGTTTGATTGCCTCTTTATGTCATCATGATCACCTTGATTGACTGAATTTTCTTGAATTTTTTAGTTTCTGGGAACTTTTCTGAGCTTTTGAAGCAGCGTGCTCCAATACCCTTGTTATCAAAGCACCAACACTCCCTGGTGGTCTTACACAGAGTGTTATAATGCTCTGGTGCCCCTTACACCAGAGCACTCACCCTTTTTCTATGAAAAATCCTCCAGTTTTTCAATTTTTTGGGTTCAGTTTCTGCTTTTTACATTTGCTCAGGGTCTCATACTCTCAGTCCATCTTGGTATTGGCCTTCAATACCTTGTTGTCTAAGGATTCATCCTCTTTTGTTTGGATTTTTTTTGACATTTTTCCTTACTTTGCAATTTGTCCTTCATGATTTAGAGTCAATTTGTCGTTTTCTTCTCGTTTATCTGAATGACTAAAAACTTTGTAAGGGTTTTCAAAGGTCTTTTCTACTTTTATTTATGATCTTTGAATCATCTTGTCCAAGCTCTTTCTCCTTCCTTTTGAGTTTTTGGCTTTCTGTTTCTTGTTTGATCACAACAAGGGTGTCTTTTGGTTTATGTGAAGTTTGCTTCCAGATTGCTTAAATCTCACAACTCTTGAAGTCCAACTAGCATAGGAAGCTTTACATCTACTGGTTATCAGTCACATATAAACAATTTAGCATTACATTTGGATTCCTTATTGAGGACTATTGCATGAGTTCATTTCATCTTGGTGTTTGACAGTGAAAGGAAAATCCTTCTCCTTCCCTTAATTAGACATTCATTGAAAGAAAAGACTGTTGATAATTTCTTATGCATGTTTTGGGAATTGAGTAATAATATCATCAGTCTTCACTCTCATACACCTCTGAGTAAAAAACAACCACTAAAATCAACGCTTAACTAAAATTTATCATAATTTTTACATCTTTGTTAGCAAACCTACATTAATTTAAGGTGTAGGGCTTTGGAATAGGTTGAAAGGATAACTTTCCAAAGCTATCAAACAAACTTAGCATCTTACGATAGGAAGAGAAAATCCAATTTTCGTATAGGATTTCTGGGATACCCCTCTCACACAGGGGTTATGCATGAGGTCACATTCGGGTGAGTTACGGAGCCTCTCGTGGCCCAACTATTTGTAGTGGTCAAATCGTATATTGGGGGTCACTTGAAGGTATACCCACGATTATGTGTGGGAGCCTCTCGAGTTGATTTCTAACTTGTTATCCTTCCCATACGTTCTGACTGGACTATCGACTGTACCCTCCCAAGGGCTAACTGCGAATTGGTGACCTTAGTAGCCATAATATTTAGGGTCCCACACAAGGTGACAGTGAAGGGAAGTCTCACTGTACCTGGAACAGACGTTGGTCAAACTCACTCGGGCTCCTTGGAAGGTAAATCCACAATTACTACGTGGAATCTTGCACCAAGGAGTAAGTCCGTTAAGAAGGTCGCCAACGTAATTGATCCAACCGCTCTATCCTCACCTCTTCCTATTTTGATCTCACGATGTTGGATTTCATCACCAAATAGTGGTTTCATTTTGGGAAGGTTTTGTTTGATTGTTTGCTTTGCAGATTCATAACATGTGTTGGTTGTGTTACTTAGTAGACCTTAGGTTGAGTTAGTGTTAATGGCATCGAATCTCGAGAGTACCAATGGAGGAACCCCTTCTCCTGGGGAACCTTATACCTTTCCTTCGTTTGGAAACTTTGGTCGTCTGTACATTGCCACACTGAGTCTTTCAGGACTCACCATCGGATTACCGGTTTGGTTGTTCCCCACTCTGGTGATCTCGAATCTTCCCAATGTTTCAGCTGCCCCTAATACTTTAGATGTCAGTACACCACCCACACATCAACCTCACATTGACTTTTCACCTTCTTCGCCCATTAAGTCTCCTTCCATTTCTCCTTCTTCTCCTAGTGAAATCTCTAAAGCAAGTAGCCAGGTTGATCAGAAGAAGAAGAAACAGAATGAGAAGAAGAAGAAGAGCCCGAAAAGGACCAAGGCCCCAACAACATCAGATGTTGGATCCAAGAAACCAGTTACTGTTAATAGTACTAGGAGTGTTGATGAGGTCAATAAGATTAAAATAAAGAATCTGAAACCCAAATTCCATTGCAGTCTTTGTAAGGGTGACCATTTTCTGAGGGATTGCCTTGGTGTTCCCAAGGTCTTAGAAATGTGTTCCTCCACGTCATCGACCTTTGCTGGTCATACCGATGATACCCCATCAACTAGTGATGTTAAGGTTGGTAAGAAGAAGAAAACTGTCCAGTTCCCTTGCATGTTATGTAAAGGTGATCATTACCCTCACCTTTGTCCTCGTATGGACGAGGCTTCTTCTCTTTTGGAAAAAATTCAACTTCCAAAAGGTTATCGCAATATTTCCTCCAACCCATTGTTAGTTGATGGACTAGTCAATCCAGTTCCATCCCCGGTCAGTCCGGTTGATCATATGGTCAATCCAGTTTCCTCCTCGATTGAACCACAAACCCATGTAGCTAATCCAGTTCCATCATCGATCAACCCCACTCTTCATCAAAAGAGTGTAACCCAAGTGATTGATCTGTTTTCATCCCCTATCGATCCCACTCTCCCGTTAGAGGGTGACACCAAAGTGGTCGATCCAGTTCCGCCATCGGTCGATCCCACTCTTCCCTTGATGAGTGCTAAAGTGGTTGATCCAGTCCCTTCCTCGGTCAGTCTCACCCTTCATCCGAAGAGTGCCAAAGTGGTTGCTCTAGTTACATCAACAGTCAATCCCATTCCTCCTCTGAAGAGTGCCAAAGTGGTTGCTCCAGTTACACCATCTGTCGACCCCATTCTCCCCTCAGAGAATAAAACCCAAGTGGCTGATTCGATCCCATCATCGATCGATTCTACTCTCCCTCTAGAGAGTGAACCATATACTACCCACATTTTTCTCATTGATAAAGAATTTACCGTGCCGGGGGGCATTCCTCCTTCTCCCATGAAACCCCCTCCATGTAATGAGGCCATCCTTTTTTATTGGGGTGCGATAACTGGACCTCATCTTCCATCTCACATTCCTTTCTATATTACAGTACAGGTTTGTGGTCAGGACGTTCCTCAAACGTTGATAGATGAAGGTGTGTCCGTTAGTATTTTGTCTTATGTTGCTTGACACGCTTTGTGTTGTCCTTAGCTTGCACCGGTTACACATAATACGTTAGCTTTTAAAAAAAGAACAATCCAACCATTAGGGACCCTTCCTCAGTTTCCTATAACTTTGGGAGGGAAAACTGTCTTTATTGATGTCATGGTAGTCCGAGACCCCTTGGATTTCTCTTTACTCCTTGGTTGGGATTATGTCTATGCCATGAAAGCTATTGTATACACTCTTTTCAGTGTGATATATTTCCCTCACGATGGAAGAATTGTGACTATTGATCAACTTTCATTCATTGGTCCTGACTAGATTACCTCCCTAAATGGTTCTTATATGCATACAATATCACCCCTACCACAGGTCAATTATGTGATGTTGTCTCCCATGACTTCAACTTCCAATGATTTAGATCCATTAGTTGACATGGTGATCTCTTCGTTAGGGCTATTGGAGCCTGATCTCCTTACCCCTATCGAGACCCTCAACATGTGTTCCTTCCAAAGAATTTTTCTTCCATCCAATGAAGATCTCTTGGAACTCATGATCGAGTTTTGTCCCTTGACATGGTGTCCTTCCAAAGCATTATCCTCTTGGAAGCCATGATCAAGACAGAGCCATGAGCATAGTTTTCTTCTTTGTGGAAAGATCATTAAAAAATGAAACAGAAGTTACGATCATAGTTTCTCTACTTTGTGGCAAGCTTGTTAAAAAATGAAACAGAAATCTGGGGGTTGAACCCAGAGCCTTGAGCATAGTTCTTTTCCTGTGTCAAGCTCATTAAAAAATGAAACAGTCACCTCTCCTATCAGGTCAATTCTTTCGTCAAATCTCATAGATGTCGAGCTGAGTCTTTCATTAGATCTCTTATTTGAACCTTCATTTCATCCACCTATATCCTTTTTCTCCATCTAGTACAGAAATTGGTGACAAC
The DNA here is from genome assembly GCA_010110895.2 of Picea sitchensis. NCBI lineage: Eukaryota > Viridiplantae > Streptophyta > Pinopsida > Pinales > Pinaceae > Picea > Picea sitchensis. Next base: position 225,733 of record SNQJ01S0038733.1, read on the forward strand.
CTCAAAATCAGTGAATGAATTGAAGCTTGGGGGGCTTGTCTCCAGCCTTTGATGATCATTCTGGAGTTAAGCAACTAGCTCTTCAAGCTGGGGGCATACCGAGCTTAGTCTTTGTTCTTTCTCGTGCTCGAAAATACATGAGAATGTAACCGAGTATACTTTTATCACTTTTTCGGACTCGTAAAGGTTATACGAAAAAGGAACCCCCTGGAGTCTCCTTTAAGATTTTTTCAGACTCTCTAAACATGAAAATATTTCCGAGTGATCTTGCTTCCTTTAACACGCATTAAAAGGTTTGAAAGGGCATCTTTCGAGTGATAATTTATCTCTTTTTCAGCCTCACGAGACTAAAATTATGAAAAAGGAAAACATTGGAGTCGTCTTTAAGTTCTTTTCAGACTTTCTAAACATGAAAAATCACCGAGTTTACCTTCTCTGGACTCGTTAAACAATCATACATTGAAGGGCCCATATCGGACCGAACCCTTACTTCTTCTAGTTCATTAAAAGGGAATAGGGACTTACTAAAGGTGAGTTATATTGAGCATGTGTTACCCTCCTCGAGCTCATTAAATTAAAAAGAGGTATTCGTCTATCTAGATGGGGGAAAAATTGAAAGAAGCAAGCCAAGAATTTTTTGAGAACGTCACCAGTAATCCTTACAGTCACCCTTGAACATGACACTTTGTCTTTGCATACATTGTACACTATTGAACCGCTGCACTGAACCAATCCTCCAAGTTTCTTTACTCTGGGTCACCCGACGAAAGTCACAGTATCCACTGCATCATCATTCTTTGGTTCATGTCATGTTTCTGTTGTTGTGCCTCAGTGTTCAAGGGAAGTATCTACCTCGAGAGTCATCCATCACAAATATCTTGTTTCAATACCCGTGTCAGTCCATGTTCATTCGATCAATCAAATTACATCTCTGTGTTGGTTTCATGTCATTGATGGGGGATACATCAAGGCCCTCCTTAGACAAGTCTATTCCTGTCGACTTCAACACATTATCCAGGAACTAGAATTAGAAACCAGTTAGTACTTTGGGACCTGCATGCCTCAATGGAAGGCCTCCTCATGTTCGACAGTGGGTTTACATCATTGACTCCTGATTGGATGATTCCATGGATGTTCAAATTCATCTCATCTATTCACATTCGTTGGAATGTACTAGAGTACCTTGGGAATCATTGACATCAATGGTGATCTCCCTCGCGCTTGTTAACAGTTTACATCATTGACCGGTAATCAAGTGGTTTCTGCCATGTTCGACATTAGGACATCTATTCACATGGTTAGATTCGTACTACATCGAGATCGGTAAGAAGACCCTGGGTTGAGTCATCACTCTTATATGTACTTTGCCCAGGTTGTGAAGGAGTTCTTTTGAACTATGACACATATATTGTTACATAGATCCACTTTGTATTGGTCATGGCTATCTCTTGTCGTCTCGTAGATCCACTGTGTATTCTTCGTGGCTACGATCAGTTCAGGTCATAGGAGTATAGATCCACATTGTATCTTTGGTGGCTATGCCTTTTGTCAATATAATTATAGATCTGCAGTGTATTTTATGGCAGCCATACCTAGAAAGTCTTTATCACTCAATCATAGGTATGCCTGCCTTGGGTTTTGAAACATGTCATAATATTTGTTTGATGGTTGTGTGCGGCTTTTTCCGGTCTCTCTGCATCCATTCCCTTGCTCAAAAAAAGTCTACAAACTACTTCAGTCATCATCGTCTTCTAACTTCATACTTTGGGGGGCAATCTGTTACACCTCAAAATTACTCACTTCGATAGTGTTGCAAGTGTCGTCATTACGAGTGTTGTAAGTGTCGCATCTTGTCCACAACTGTCGCATATTGACCATAAGTGTCACAAGTGTCGCACACCTCATACTGCCACCTTGCCCATGTCGTGCCTTTAACGACATTATAAAGACACTTAAGACACGTCAAAGGTTAGTTTAGAAGAAGACAAATCACTTGACAAGGAGTACAAGCCTTTTGCCATTGGAAAAACCACTAAAAAATGAATTTTGGAGAGGAGCGCTCCCCTACCCACTGACAGGGAGTGTTGGTGCTCCCTGGGCCTCTTTGGGGGAGCGTTATAACGCTCTGGTGCCCATTTTGGGGGAGCGCTACCCTTTTCTGAGAAAATTTTGGGTTTGTTGAGGCAAATCAGGGAAGAATCCCTCAATTCCTGAAGGTAGTTGGATTCGAATAGATGGTCAAGGCATGATCTTAAGGGAGATCCTCAACTAAAGGAGAGAAATCCTCAACTCATCCCAAAGATCTCTCAAGTGGTTGAGCCTCTCCAAGGTTATATAAGGAGGCCTTCTCATGGTGAAAGGGGGAATGGAGATTGAGAATTACATCAAACTTATGATCTCATGAGTGATATGTCAACAAAGCAATCAATGGAGATTACTTGAGCAAAGGAGTTGGACAAGGAGAACTGGAAGAAACTGTTGCACCTTCATTCAAAGGATTGTAAGTATTTTTACTTGTTTTCATTAATAATCAATGCTTGACCTGTTTCTTTCAAACTGATGCTTGTTCCACATTATTTTTTCTGCAATAGATGGATCTATGTTTGAGATAATCTCAGTAGAGTAGGAAGTATTTTGTACCTTTGTTTCTTTTATAGGACCTATCAGGGAGCTCGGGATCAAAGCTCATCCAGGACTTTGAAAGGACAAATGTCGCTAATAAGGTACATATCTATCTCCTTCTCTTTCATTTATTAGCTTGATTAGATCTAAAAGGAAGTCAGTGTCGATGTTAAGAACTTTTCTGTCTTGGACTTAAGAGTCTAGAGACCAAGAGGGAATCCACTTGTCCGTAGGAGGAGATTACCCGAGAGAGATTTCGTCGAAACATATATGGGATCCACAGAGACAATCTTTGGTGATGACTATAGGACTCCTATTCGTCCTACCACTGTAGTAGACACAAACCCCACACTTGCTTGTTCCATATGGAGGACTTCATCAGGACATGATATCTATGAGTATTTCGAATCTATTCGACAATCCTTTAATCCTCATGACCCTCCTATTGTTGAAACAAGACCATCCGGTCAAACTATCAATCACCCCATCGATCAGGCTATTAAATCTATTGTTACGTCAGCACAAGTCCATCCTAATGCTAGACTCGTCACCCCTACTCATACCCAAGGCACTTCGATACCTACTCCCGTTTTTACAAACTTTAACCCTACAACTTTGCATGTTCCACCCAATTTTGCGGGGACATCTTTGCACCAGAGAATGTAGACCCTTGCCAACCAAATACAACCAACTAGAGGGAAACCTCCTTTTGCCAGTCATATCCCAGTCGTTAATCCACCGCTGGCAGGGGGGAAACCTTCATTTGTTGGAAACCCTTCACAACCCTGGGGCGTACCTTTAGGGGGCACATTTACCCAACCCCACACTGGGGGGAACTCATATCATAACCCACAAGGAGGAGTATCAAATCCTGTTCCTTCTAGGCTATCCTATGTACAACCTTATCTAGGCATCCCAAACACCACTTGGAGTCCTCAAGGACCACAACCTTATCCTCCCCAAGGGTCAACTGTTTATCCTCCCCATAGGCCTAATGTGTATCCGCCTCCCGGGTCTACTTCTTACCCTCCCCAAGGGAAAAAATTTTATCCTCCCCCTGGGCAAGTAAATTATCCATCTTATAATGCTCAAAACCCACCAGGTTATCCTCCTTATGAAAATTTTCCTCAACCTCCATCAAACCCTGGTTATACTGGTCAGCAACAACCATATGTAGGAGGACCTACTGGATACAATTATCGACCTAACCCAGTCTACGGTCCTACTGGTGTCCCTATGCCACACTAGTATCACCCTCAGGTTAACCGTTAGCTACCATTCCTCGTGACTCTGGATCTCCCAGACTTATCCTGGTTAACTAATGATCCTATACTTCATTCTCCTTACTAGCCAGTGATCCCGGCTAAATTGCCTTTCGATATCCCTAAATTTGATGGAAAATCTGGAGAAGATCCAAACAACCATGTCATGAACTTCCATTTATGGTGTTCATCAAACTCCTTAACGGATGATTCTGTACGTTTGCGTCTTTTCCAGCGAACACTTATGGGCTCGGCAACCAAGTGGTATATCGAACTACCACGTGGTACTTTTCAATATTTCAACTCCCTTGCCATGTCTTTTCTCACGCACTTCCAACTACCCATTCGATACGAAACGGGTATCGAACTATTGACCTCCCTTCGTCAAACGAACTCTGTGCACATCTCTGATCATATTCATGAATGGAGACGACGACGAAGGTTGACCAAAGAAATCATTCCTGACCAACTATTGGTGGAATGGTTCACTAAATCACTGTTACCCCCAATTGCTCATGATGTTTCCATGGGTGGTGTAGTCACCGAGGAATAATCCATTGCTTGAGCTCAGTACTTAGATTTGGTTTATTCACAATCTGGTACTCTGTACGAATTGATACCAAATGCTACCCATGCCACTACTGATCCATCCAAACCATCGTCTACTTCACACGCGGATGGAGTTATTGGGTCCATCAAAACCCAATCTACATCCTAGTTGACTGGAACAACCCAGCGGTTTGCTTCGACATCTGCTCCCAATTTGACCACACCCTCTTCTACCTCCCCTCAAACTCATATCTATGAGGTGAATGTAGTTCAATTTGACCCTTCACAACAATCCAGAGGTAAGAAGAAGACGAAAAATAAACCAAAGAAAAACAATAACAATGAACAACCAAAAAATCAAATTCAAACCCCTACTACCGAAAAGCAACCATAGCGGAAACCGAAATTCCCATGTCTCATTTGTGGTGACGATCACTACACCCGAGATTGTCCACATCGCAATGAAGTGGCCAAATGTTTTAAAGGAAATTCACAACCCTCCGTGCTTACTCATCCTTTTCCACATCAGTAATCCATGGTTGCTCAAACCCCCACTCCTGGGGGCAGTTCCATCCAATCCCATGATGAGGCCTCGAAAATTGCCCATATTTACATGTTTAATGGGATTGATTTTACCACTTGCACTACGACATACGACACACTAGTTAAACCTAATAAGCTGAAGGCCACTAACGGTTCTTTACCGGACCCATCACCATCCTCCGTCTGTTAGTCCTCCGTCCGGGTCACTCCAAATCGATAAACCTTTGTTTGACTCCATCTTACGCCCTCCTAAGAGCACTATTCGGAAATCTACCTTGAATCCTAGTTCACGGGCTACCCAAAACTACAACATCATTGAAGATTTGGCTCAAGCATTGTGTTCTATGTCTTCTTTGGAAGTTCTACAACACTGTCCCAGTCAACGTAGAATTCTTTTCGATGAAATTGGCGCTTTTGATCCTAAGTCATCTAATAATATCACGTTTAATCTAGATGATTATAAGTCTCGACTCTCCCACCAACTAGCTTTTCAAATCGATGTTGTTGTTCACAATCAACAAATCCACCGAACTATCTTGGATGAGGGAACCTCTACTTGTGTCATGTCTTTGGCTTGTTGGAAAGGCTTGAAATCACCTACCCTTAACAAATCCCCTACAATGTTACATGCTTTCGATGGGCAAGGTTTTCATCCTCATGGACTTTTACAGTCCTTAGCCGTTCAGTTGGGCGGCAAAACCGTTACCGTTGACGTCGAGGTGGTCGATGCCCCCCTCGATTACAACCTGTTACTTGGAAGAAGTTGGTTCTATGCTATGACTGTTGTTGCCTCGTCAGTGTTTCGATGTGTACAATTCCCTCATCAAGGCAAAATTGTCACTATCGACCAACTAGATTTTTGTACACCCGATGCTCGTTCTCCTGCTACCAACAACATTCCTTTTCTAGGAGACCACGAGATTACGTATGAAAGCATTGGTGTTGGCTTGTTGAAAGACTCTAGCCTTATGGGTACCTTCCCTACACCACTTCCACCCACCACACATCATATTTCCACCATCAGTATGATTTCGACTATGGCTTATCAATCTCTGGAGTCATCTGACCCTTGGATTGTACCTAGTCCTCTGGAATTTGATGTACTAGGTGACACCATGGATCTTAGCCTAGCCGAAGCTTCATATGTTTCTATTCAATCTGCCTCTCCCTCCCCGGATGACCCAAATCTATTGGCACCCAATACCTATTCGATGTCGTCATGGTTAAATTCCCTATCATCTGCAATTGATTACATTTCCCAAATTTTTCCTTCTGATGAATCTATAATGGAAATGCTTAGCATTGACGATGTACCTTGGGATGATATCCATCATCGATCCTCTTTTATTTCGCCTCTAGAATAAATTCAAGAAGACATACACTCTGTCTTCCTTCCTGACATTACCAATTTTCCACAATCTCCCATCCTCACACAAGATACTCTTTCTGAGGGGAATCTAGGTAATATTTCTACTACGATCGTTATTGATATTTCGATCAAAGAAGGCATTATAGAAAACGTTAACCTTGGTGCTAATGGCATGCCTAAAGAGGTGGTCTCTTACACCGCCCTATTTAAGGAATTCTGCGATGTCTTCGCTTGGAGCTACGAGGAAATGCCATGGATCGACCCCTCGATCGTTGTGCATGAAATCAAGACTTACCTAGCTGTGAAGCCCATTCAACAGAAACTCCACCCGGTCATCCCAAGAAAACCGAGGCTATAAAGGCAGAAGTTGAGAAACTTTTGAAATCTGGCTTTATCTATCCTGTCCCCTTGACGGAATGGGTTTCCAACCTTGTTCTGGTTGCCAAAAAATAGGGGACCATTCGCATCTGCATTGACTATAGGGATCTCAATAAGGCTTGTCCAAAGGAAAACTACCCTATGCCCTTCATCGACCAGATCATTGATAATTGCGCTAGGAGTGTAATTTTCTCTTTCATGGATGGTTTCTCCGGGTATAACCAGATTGAAATTTTACCTGTTGATCAACATAAGACAACCTTTATCTGCCCGTGGGGAACTTTCACCTATTGAAAGCTAACATTTGGTCTTAAAAATGTTGGTGCTACTTTCCAGTGGGCCATGTCATACGCTTTCCACGATATCAAGCATATTGCAGAACCTTACCTCGACGACTTAACTGCCCACTCATCCAATCGATCAGATCACATTGATCACCTATAGGCTATTTTTCTTCGATGTCGGTTTTACCATATCCGTTTGAACCCACATAAGTGTATTTTTGTTGTCGAATCCGATCGACTCCTCAGTTTCGTTGTCTCTAATGATGAGATTCGGGTGGATCCATTAAAGATTAAGGCTATTCTGGCTTTACCCCCACCTACTAATTTGACCCAACTCCAAAGTTTGCAAGGGAAAGCAAACTTCTTTCGCCGTTTCATTTGTAACTATGCTGAGATAACTAAAGGATTCATGCGATTGTTGCAGAAAAACACCCCTTTCATCTGGGATGACACTGCTCAACGATCGTTTGATGCTCTCAAGCATGCCTTGACCCACGCACCTTTGTTGCATCCTCCAGATTACACAAAGGACTACATCCTTTACTTAGCTTCCTCTACTTCCACTATTGCGATGGTGTTAGTTCAGGAGGACCTCAATGATGAAGAACATGTGATCTATTACCTGAGCAAGAGTCTATCTGGACCCGAACTCCGATATTCACATGTAGACAAACTGGCTCTGGAAGCCGTCATCGTTGTCCAGATATTTCGCCACTACATCCTGCTACGCACCACCACTGTTATTGTGGACTCAAACCCCATGTATCATATCTTGACATGTCAAGTGCTTGGGGGAAAATACTCCAAATGGATCATCATCCTTCTGGAATTCGATCTTGAATTTGCGAAGTCCAAAGCCAAAAATTCCCTGGTGTTTGTGGAGCTTATCTGTGACCTTCCCCATGCTGATGAAGATGTTGAGCCCAAAGATTCTCTCCCTGACGAAACTCTGTTCCTCATCAGCACATATGATCCTTGGTATGGAGATATCCTCCTTTATCTCCAAACACAACGTTTTCAGTCTGACATTTATTGTGAAGAGTGTCGACGTATTCGTCACCATTCTCGTCATTAACTTATCGTCGGCTACACTTTGTATCGCCGTGGTATTGATACTATCCTTCTATGATGTTTAACTCATGAAGAGGTTGAACACATTTTGAATGACTGTCACCTTGGAGCCTGTGGTGGTCACGTTTCTGGGATGGCTACAGCCCAGAAAATTTTATGTGCCGGCTACTTTTGGCCCTTGATTTTCAAAGATTGTATTGAGGCAGTCAAAAAATGCCCACCCTGCTAAGTTTTTAACAAAAAGGAACGAACGCACCCTGCTTCGCTGCACCCCGTTATCGCCATCTACCCCTTTTCCAAATGGGGTATCGATTTCATGCAGTGTAATACTACCTCAGCCTGGGGGCAGGGTTATATAATCGTCGTCGTCGATTACTTTACAAAATGGGTTGAGGCTATGCCTACCTTTCTGAGCAATGGCCATACCACAACTCTTTTCATTTTTAACCACATCATCACTTGTTTTGGTGTACCATGCGCCATTGTCATTGATCACGGTTCACACTTTAAGAACCAGATGATGAGTGAGTTGCATGCCAAGTTGGGTTTTTTCCATGAAAACGCATCCCCATACTACCCTCAGGCCAATGGACAAGTTGAAGCCATCAACAAGGTCCTTAAAACCATGATTCAACGTATGGTAGGGGAAAACAAGACATCCTGGCATCTACAACTTTTATCCTCTCTCTGGGCTTATCGTACTTCTGTAAAATACGCAACTGGGTTCACTCCTTTCCAGTTAGTGTATGGCATCGAAGTTGTTTTACCAATCGAGTGCGAGATTCCATCTCTAAAACTTAAAGTAGAACTCCTACCCAATACTTCTGCCAAAGAAGAACATTTCTTATATCTGACCAGGCTGGACAAAACACGTCGTGATGTCGCTCTCGTTAACGAGGCACATCAAAAACGGATAAAAAATTAATACGACAAATCCGTTCATCCTCGGACTTTTGCAGAAGGAGACTTAGTCCTCGTCTATGACCAAGCTCATGACAAGTTAGGGACAGGTAAGTTAGAACCTCTGTGGCATGGCCCTTACATTGTGAAACGTGTTTTGCACAAAGGCGCCTACGAGTTAGTCGATTATGATGGAATCTCCCTGGGTGAGTCCCGGAACGGGCTTTACCTTAAAAAGTACTATGCCTAGATCGCCTAACATGCATGCTTTGTACATTATTGTATTTTGGTTTGGTGTATCTGTTTATTTTGTGTGCTCGAGTTTTACCTTTGCCACTCATACTGTGTCTCGTGTTTTCATGCGCAGATGACGTCTTCCTTTCCTATCTTTTTCGGATTTGTGGATGGCGCTAGTCGACACACCTAGAATGTTACTTCTGCAGCATGGGTCATTTACCAGTCTGATGAGTTGGTGAGTTCAGGAGGTATTTGCTTAGGATTAGCGACTAACAACATGGCAGAATATCATGTTGTCATCGGACTTTTGACCCAAGCCTCCTCCCTAGGTTTCTCCCGTATGATCGTTAACCTAGACTCGCAACTCATGGTCTGTCAACTTAATCGTGTCTACGCTATTCGTAATCCTATCCTGCTACGTCTCCACCTATGGGTTCGTCACCTTGAACGAATGTTTGATTACATCGAGTACAAACATATTCCAAGAGAACTCAATAACGTTTCGGATTCGTTAGCCAATTACATCATGGATCGATATCTCACACATAGATAAGATTTCATGAAGGAAAATAAATTGTACACCACATGTAAATTAAAACACATCACATTACATACATCATTATTTGCAAATCTTTTGGCACTGTAAAAAACTTGGAACTATATATATATATATGGCGTGACTAAAAATGTTTGATTACATCAAAAAAGTATTTGGAAGAGAAAAATTTTGGGTCTTCACACCCATACAATATCATCCAACAAGTCATACAATCATACAATCATCAGAGAGACTTTAATCTCTCTGTACTGCATTATGGTGCGAGTAACACATCACTGTGTGGACTACTCGTCTCAGTAGAGAGTTAACACTCTCGGGCACCCCCACGGTGTCTCTCTGTAGATGTAGGGGCACTTCTTGCCTCCATAGAGGAGGGATACCCATTGTAAGGCCTTGGAGGTTTCTTTCAACCTCCTGGAGACCTATCACTGCCACCCCTGGATCTACTACAACCTGAGCATTCCTGTGACGTCCCAGTACTGGTATCTCAGCCGGACACACTGCTCCCTTGTCTGCATGTTGAAAATGATACATCCATTAGAAACTCTTCTACGTACCCNTATATATATATATAGATAGATAGATAGATAGATAGATAGATATATATATATGTTGTAAAATAAAATAAAAACACTTGACAATGTATTGTTTGGTCTCTTACCTAACACATCCCAAGCTTCTCCTACTGGTAGAACTAAATCCATACTTCCACGGAAGTCCACCTTGGCATATGGTAAGTCTTCTATCCAGAGATATTGGTGTCTCAGCCAAGCAAAGAAGTCACCGGTGAAGTGAAACTCTGACTCTGCCACTAGTCTCAGAGACAGACTAGTCCATCGCTCCATTCGTGGTTCTCCCACTGGCCATACCACCAATTCTATTTGAATGAGACCAAGAAAGAACCATACCCAAACTGCTTCTGCCCCGCTCTGCATCTCGAAATCTATTCCTTCATGTTCTGAAGAAACCCTGTGCTCCAGTTAAACAGTGTTGGCTCTAAACACTGTAAACCATAGGCCACCTATGATCTTGACGCCAGATGCGTGCTGGTGCTTCTTGTTACACTCGTGATGGTGAACACAATAGACCGAAGGGGTAATTCTTTGATATCCTTGATGGGGATTCTACCTTCCACCAATCTCGCTCCTGGGACACAATAACGTGCCAGGTATACATCCACGGGTTCAGGAAGTGCCCTCTGTCCAGAAAAAACTATAGGAACCCCTCTTTTCGAGAGGCCAGTTAATAAGTACACATCTTCCAACTCGATGGTTAGAAGTTGCGTTCCAATTCGGGACCCTTGCTCCGCGATGTCCCACAAATTGATCATATGCTCAAGAAGAAGGATTTCTTTCTTCATCTTTTGCAGTTTAAAGAATTTGAGAAGACCACAATCTCTCAACGCGGCCCGCGTATGAGGACTCTGCAAAGCAGCCACATCGTCGAGCTCATGCTCCCGTTCTTTCCATTCAATCATGGTTGTTGCCGAAATCACCTGCAAACAACAAAAAACTTCATTAGTCATGCTTTCGGCAATTTTTTAAGTAATTGAAAAAACTTTAAATTCATCATCTATGTTGTTCAAAAGACCCATGCCCCTTCTATTGCTCATCATTACTTTGATGCAGCCTCATAACCAATAGTAAAATGTTTTTAAATTAAAACGAATGACACCCACAGTTTGATGGTTGTGTGGGCGTTTTTTGGGTTTCCTATTTTGTTTTTTGGGAAAAACGACCTACCCACTCATGTATCAACACATTGGTATTCTTTCCACGGCCTTGTGAAGGCATTTTTATAAATGGGTAGCATTTTCCCATCATTTCGAAGAAGGGCCGATTTGATTTAGGCATTTTTTTACAACCTAGGGATTCGGTTTTTATTCAATTATTGCTTTGAAAATAAATTGTAAACTGTGTAATTGAAAGAGGAAGAGACGAGCACTTACCTAGACCAAACGGTGAGGGAAATGATCGACCGTAGCTTCGGTGCCGAGTAAAACAAGATTCACCTCCCAAATGCAAATTTCCACTGCTACAAATCCTTATGCAAATGAAATGGTAATTGAAATTTTTTCCTCATATTAATATTTATAAATTTTCATTTTTTCATAAGGTATAGTTATTTTTGGATTTTTTGAAAATATTTCAGAGGTCTCATTAAACCCCTGGATTGCATTTTTGACATTTTTGACAGATTTTGGAGCAGTTTTGATCATTTTTTCACCGTTTCATATCCATGAGCATAGTCTTAGTACGTTCTCAAGCTCGAAAATATAAGAACGCGTAGGGTAAACTTTTATCTCTTTTTTGGACCCGCATGGCTACACGAAAAAGGAACCCCCTAGAGTCATCTTTAAGTTCTTTTCAGACTCTCTAAATGTGAAAAGATTGTCGAGTGATCTTGCTTCCTTTCCCACTCGTTGAAAGGTTTGAAAGGGCATCTTTTGAGTGATAATTTATCTCTTTTTGGCCTCGTAAAGACTAACATTACGAAAAAGGACAACACTGGAGTCGTCTTTAAGTCATTTTTAGACTCTCTAAATATGAAAAACCACCAAGTTTACCTTCTCTAGACTTGTTAAACCATCATACATTGAAGGGCCCATACGGGACTGAACCCTTACTTCTTCCAGTTCTTTAAACAAAGGAAGAGGGACTTACTGAAGGTAAGTTATATCTAGCATGTGTTACCCTCCTCAAGCTCGTTAAATCAAAAAGAGGTACTCATCTATCTCGATGGGGGAAAAATTGAAAGAAGCAAGCCAAGCAGTTTTTGAGAATGTCACCAGTAATCCTTACAGTCTCCCTTGAACATGACACTTTGTTTTTGCACGCATTGTAATCCGCTGAACCTTTGCATTGAACCAATCCTTTGAGTTTCCTTAATCCTTTGGGTCACCTAACGAAAGTCACAGTATCCATTGCATCATCATGTTTTGGTCCATGTCATGTTTCTGCTGTTGTGCCTCAGTTTTCAAGGGAAGTATCTGCCTCAAGAGTCAACCATCACAAATCCCTGTTTCAATACTCGTGTTAGTCCATGTTCTTTTGATCCACCAATTACATCTTTGTGTCAGTTTCATGTCATTGATGGGGGATACATCAAGGCCCTCCTGCGACAAGTCTATCCCTGTCAACCTCAACACATTATCCAGGGATTAGACCTAGAAACCAGTTAGTACCTTGGGACCTGCATGCCTTAATGGCAGGCCTCCTCATGTCTGACAGTGGGTTAACATCATTGAACTCTGATCGGATGATTCCACGGATGTTCGACTTCATCTCATCTATTCACATTCATTGGAATGTACTAAGTACCTTGGGAATCATTGACATCAATGGTGATCTCCCTTGCGCTTGTTAACAGTTCACCTCATTGACCTGTAATCAAGTGGTTTCTGCCATGTTAGACATCAAAACATCTATTCACATGGTTAGATTCATACTACATCGGGATCGGTAAGAAGACCCTGGGTTGAGTCGTCACTCTTGTATGTACTTTTACTAGGTTGCGACGGAGGTTCTTTTGAACATTGACACATATACTATTACATAGATCCACTTTGTATTGGTCGTGGCTATGTCTTGATGTCTCATAGTTCCACTGTGTATTCTTCATGGATGCGACCAGTTCAGGTCAGGCGAATATAGATCCACATTGTATCTTCGGTGGCTATATCTCTTTGTCAATATAATTATGGATCCGCGGTGTATTTATGGTGGCCATACCTTGAAAGTATCTATCACTCAAGCATAGGTATGCCTACCTTGGGTTTGAAGCATGTCTTAACATTTGTTTGATGGTCGTGTGTAGCTTCTGTCAGGTTCTCTGAGTACATACCATTGCTTGACGGTCTACAAATCATTTCAATTATCAATTCTCGTCTTCTAACTTCATACTTTGGGGGGCAATCTGTTACACATCAAAATTACTCATTACGACAATGGCCTAGTGTCGTTGTTATATCGAGCATGTGTTACCCTCCTCGAGCTCATTAAATAAAAAAGAGGTACTCATCTATCTAGATGGGGGGGAAATTGAAAGAAGCAAGCCAAGCAGTTCTTGAGAATGTCACCAGTAATCCTTACAGTCACCCTTGAACACAACACTTTGTTTTTGCATGCATTTTAATCCATTGAACCTCTGCATTGAACCAATCCTCTAAGTTTCCTTAATCCTTTTTGTCACCTAACGAAAGTCATAGTATCCATTGCATCATCATGTTTTGGTCCATGTCATGTTTCTGCTGTTGTGCCTCAGTGTTCAAGGGAAGTATATGCCTCAAGAGTCAACCATCACAAATCCCTGTTTCAATACCCGTGTTAGTCCATGTTCTTTTGATCCACCAATTACATCTTTGTGTCAGTTTCATGTCATTGATGGGGGATACATCAAGGCCCTCCTGCGACAAGTCTATCCCTGTCGACCTCAACACATTATCTAGGGATTAGATCTAGAAACCAGTTAGTACCTTGGGACCTGCATGCCTTAATGGCAGGCCTCCTCGTGTCCGAAAGTGGGTTAACATCATTGACCTCTGATCGGATGATTCCATGGATGTTCGAATTCATCTCATCTATTCACGTTCATTGGAATGTACTAAGTACCTTGGGAATCATTGACATGAATGGTGATCTCCCTCGCACTTATTAACGGTTCACTTCATTGACCGGTAATCAAGTGGTTTCTTCCATGTTCAACATCAAAACATCTATTCACATGGTTAGATTCATACTACATCGGGATCGGTAAGAAGACCCTGGGTTGAGTCGTCACTCTTGTATGTACTTTGCCTAGGTTGCGACGGAGGTTCTTTTGAACATTGACACATATACTGTTACATAGATCCACTTTGTATTGGTCGTGCCTATGTATTGACATCTCGTAGCTCCACTGTGTATTCTTCGTGGCTGTGACCAGTTCAGGTTAGGCAAATATAGATCCACATTGTATCTTCGGTGGCTATATCTCTTTGTCAATATAATTATGGATCTGCAGTGTATTTATGGCGGCCATACTTGAAAGTCTCTATCACTCAAGCATAGGTATGCCTGCCTTGGGTTTGAAGCATGTCTAAACATTTGTTTGATGGTCGTGTGCATCTTCTGTTAGGTTCTCTGAGTCCGTACCCTTGCTTGACGGTCTGCAAAGAATTTGAGTTATCAGTTCCCATCTTCTAACTTCATACTTTGGGGGGCAATCTGTTACACATCAAAATTACTCATTATGTCAATGGCCTAGTGTCTTTGTTATCAATATTACAAGTGTCACATTTTGGTCACAAGTGTCGCAAGTGTCAGAGAAAGCATACTGCCATATTGTCTATGTCGTGCCTATAATGACATCGGAAGGACACTTGAAACACCTCAAACAACTGATTTCGAAGAAGAGGAATGGGTTAACAAAGTTTATAAACCTTTTGCCACTGGAAAATCCACTCAAAAGACATTTTTGGAGAGGAGTGCTCCCCTATACACTGACAGGGAGCGTTGGCGCTCTGTGCACCCTTTTAGGGGAGCACTATAGCACTATGGTGCCCCTTTTGGGGGAGCGCTACCTTTTCTGAGCAAGTTTTGACTTGTTGAGGAAAATCAGGAAGAGATCCCTTCAATCTCTGAAGGCAGTTGGATTCGAATCCTTGGTCAAGCCATGATCTTAGGAAAGATCCATAACTAAAGGAGGAGAATCCTCAACTTACCCCAAATATATCTCAAGTGGTTGGGCCTCTCCAAGCCTATATAAGGAGTCCTTCTCATGGTGAAAGGGGATGGAAAGTATTGTGAAGCATCTAACTTATGATCTCATGAGGGAGATGTCATTTGGAACATCAACATTCCTTGTGTGGACTGTTTAAGAAAGTGTTAAGAACCAAACTTCAATATAGCATAGAAAAACCTCAGGAAAAGTACTCAACGCCTTGAAAAAGAGATAATTTCATATAATAAGCCTCTTCGAGGGGGCAACCTCCTTTTACCCCACTTAAATGTTCAAGTACAATATGATTCAAAATGAAAATGT